>CAVNYN010255963.1:0-60024 GCA_963692815.1 Nyctanthes arbor-tristis | reverse complement strand
AATTGGTACAGGACTGAATAGGATATATATTAGTGGAAGAGATTGAGTGTGGGTTTTGATTGATAGATGGAGGGGAATTCCGGCGGCGGCGGCGGCGGTGGAGGGAATGATGTTGAATTGTTATGCAAAACATTGCAGGTGGAACACAAGCTTTTCTACTTCGACCTGAAGGAGAATCCCCGTGGACGATACCTTAAGATCTCCGAGAAGACTTCGGCCACCAGGTCCACCATCATAGTGCCTTCAAACGGCATCTCCTGGTTCCTCGATCTCTTCAATTACTATGCCAATTCCGATGACCAGGACGTTTTTAGCAAAGAACTCCAGCTGGACACTAAGGCACCTATGCATATATATATACACCTGCACATATTATGTTGCTCCCCCAATTTTATTTCTTCTTTACGTTTTTATTGGGTGTCTGCTTGCAGGTGTTTTATTTCGACGTTGGCGAGAATAGAAGGGGACGCTTTCTCAAGGTTAGTTCTTTACTTCTTTTCCCTACTGTCTAATCTCTACATGCTCTTGCATCTGCATGCACACGTAATTTCCTGAAGCTAATTTTAAAATTCAGGAATTGCACCAGCTATTGGCTTTCAATAGTCTCCAGATGGCTTTTTACTTTTGGTTTCTTTTTGCTAATATGATCTATTTTTTTAATAAGATGAATTTTGGAGAGAGTTGACATTATTAGGGATTTTGGTGTTGGGTGCCGTGTACTGTATGCTTAGTGGAAGCAGTCAACAGCCTTTTTAAATAAAGTATTCCACTGCAGTCACTAATAAGATAAAATTTCAGTTACCGGTTACGAATTTTTATCCAGTGCCATCTCAAGTGATAACTCAACAGATTGTTTTACATTCTAGATTTCCTTGCGTGTTGCGTAGCAAATTGATATCTTTATGGGAGAAAATCCTTTTACTGTTTAATACTTTAATATTTTAATATTTTTCAAAACCTGTTCCTAGCTCTAGCACAGAATTTTTCTAGCAACTTGTATATGTCTCTGATAAGCTTGTCTATGTTTAACAAGGTGAATAGCTCCATTTCCTGACTGGCATACTTCTGGTCATTTTGTGAAAGATGATGTTATTGCAGATTGCTTGGTATTCAATTTCCTTAGATAATTCTTCAATAACATCTACAAAATCAGTCCACCTCATATAATTTCACACCATCTTAGGTACTTATGTTCTCATTGCATTTTTTTTTTTTTTTTACTGAAGTTCTGTAGAATCTTTGGGTGTCAAAAAGTGTCCACCAAGGACTCTGTGTATTTTCCCGTTTCTCTTTTGGAGATTTACATATTCTCTTTTGGATTTACACAAAGGAGATGATGCAGATAAGGATATTTTAAATTAATTAGTGGATTTATTTCTTTTGAAAATCATGTCTTTCTCTCTCAGTGCCATCATTAATAAGAAATTGTGTGGAAATATTATTCAAGAAGACAAGAACTGACAAATTCACTTTTTAAGTTTAAACACATTCAGCGGTATTCTCCTTTTTGTCATGACTCAAGTTACCTATACGCATTTATGCATATTGGTGCCAAATCTTTGTGTCACAGTATCCGCCAAGGAGGAGAAATTGATTTAAGGATATCTTGCTTTTGCTTCTTGTAGAGGTGCTTTCTGAGGAAGCTAGCTGACCTTCCTCTAAAAGCTATTTTAAGTAGTTAAAACACATTTTAAAAATTGCCCAGACTGGTCAAAGCTACTTTTGGCTTTTCCATCCAATTGGGCTCTTATTAATGTGTATGAGAGTATCTGATTAGGGACGAGGGGTTTCTAAACTATCCATGATTAATATTCCATACCACCTGTAATATCGTTTCAAAACCTTGTACACTTTGTTTTCTAGTATTCGTATTTTTTCCGGCGATGGTTACTACATTTTAAGTTATAAAATGTTGCCCTGGTGCCCTTATTTAATTTGATTGAACAAGATTTTCTTTAACCCTCCCCACAGCCCGCCCCCAATTTTTTATTTCTTTTTAAATTTATTTTAGCTGGAGTTTGGTATTAGTTTTATGTATCCTTACGTATGCACAGAGAGAGAGAGCGAGAGAGAGGTCTCCCTTGATATCCAAGTGCGCAAACTACCAAATTACGCAAGACAATATATGTGTCTGTTTAATTTTATTTAAAGTTTGAATCCGGTACTGTAAAAGCTCAATTGCACCTAATTGACTCATGCATGCAGGTATCTGAAGCTTCGGTCAGTAGAAACCGAAGTACAATCATTGTCCCTGCTGGAAGTGCCCGAGATGAAGGATGGGCTGCATTTAGGAATATTTTGGCAGAAATAAATGAAGCATCGAGGCATTTCGTTCTGCCCAATCAGGTATCTTTTCAACCGTTGATATTTTGGGTTTTTCTATCTCTTCTTCTAAGGTGCCTCAGAAAACCGACCTTTTCTTTTTGTGCATGCATCAGCAAAACTCTGAAACTTCAGAACACCTTGTTGGGCTTTCAGATGATGTCGGAGCTGGCTTTATATCCAGTCACAGTTCTCAACCTTCCCCTGCAACCGACTTGAATGTGGATCGTGCCGCTGATTTGCCACCACCGGAAGAAATTAATAACATGGGAGTCTCCAAAGTGATTCGAGCTGACCAAAAGAGGTTCTTCTTTGATCTTGGGAGCAACAACAGAGGCCATTTCTTGAGAATATCAGAGGTATACTTTGTCAATGGTCCGCATCTGTAGTCTGTTGGTTTGCATTGTATTGTCTATTCATGTGTTTTTAAAATAAAACTCAATTGCAGGTTGCAGGTTCAGATCGCTCTTCCATCATTCTCCCACTCTCAGGACTAAAACAGTTTTATGAAATGGTGGGTCATTTTGTGGAGATCACAAAGGATAGTATTGAAGGGATGACTGGTGCAAATGTTCGGACTGTGGATCCCCCTCAGAGATAAATCTGGTTTGGCACATTGGTTGGTCAATAAAAACAGCTTTTGGGTCCGAAATAAATTGACGGCGGAGAACTATATCGTGTTGTGTGGCTGTTGACTGGGGTGCAGGTGCGAGCTTGATGTGTCAGTGCTTTGCCTTATTTGTGTTCCGTTTGCCTTTAATAAGTCCAGTATCCTTTCAATTCGAGTAATCTGTACTGTTGACGAGCTCGATTCTTATATATATGATGAATAACACCAATAAGCTAATGAGCAATGTATTTAAATGAACATTTGGATTTCCTCATGTGACATTCCAGGTGTGTTTTCTGCTGTTATATAGACTGCCGGAAAATTGTCCAACAAGACTTGATTCTGCTATTGCAATTGTAGCTGAATTTCAATGAATGGTTGAACTGTTGCTGGCTTTGATTTCTATGTTTCTGAATTTTACTATTGCTGTATGTTTGTGTTGGACTGCATTTTCCCATTGTTAGTCGTACTGATTTGCAGAACTTTATTTTTGAGCACCTTATTTTTTTCAAATTTGTTGGGTGCCGTCACAAGAATTTTGTTTTATCTTGTGGTCAGGATTTTCCTAATAGAGTCAAACGAATCACAAGAATTTTGTTTTATCTTGTGTTCAGGATTTTCCTAATAAAGTCAAACGAAACAAACTCCATCCTTAAAGTTATAAGTAGGGAGTGTGAACGCGGATTAGATTTGACGGTTTTTAATCAAATTTCAAATCCAATTATTTATCAGGCAGTTTGGACATTTTCAAAACTACCAAACCATTTGATTTCTCAAACCAAATAAAACCATAGAATTAAATAAAAGTAGCTTATATAATTTCGCTTCTAATCATAAATATATAAAATTAATGTTAGCAAGTAGTTAATAAGAATGTCGGATAGATTTACTATAAAAAGAATAAAAAGATGAATTTTTATTTTATACTAATACAAGAAAATAGAATGGTAATTAGAATTAAGAACTTGCGAAGAAACTAATTAAATCATTATTTCCTGATACTTCTAGTGAAAACAGTCATTCAACTCGTCACATACAAATTGAAGGAACAATAAACTGACGAGGGATAGTAAGAAGGTAAGAAGTTTTATGGACTTCATGGAAGAGTAACCAGTGGTGGAATCATAACTAGTTGGTTCATTGAGGAAATAAAATGAGTTCATGTTTAACTAGCTATATTAGGAGATTGGATCGGTGACCGTGAATTAAAGAGAGGCTACGTCATGAATTTTTTCCCCTAAATTTGGCAGGTTGGTGGTTTGAAACAGTTTGGCAAAATTGCAGTTTCAGTTTGGTTTAACAGTTTAGCTGTTTAAATTTACAACCATAGTTGTAGGCGGCATAAAACATCTTAAAATATGAAAAAAATTCCAGTACTCTAAGAGTACCCAATCATCAATACGCGTGGCAAATGAAAATAAAACAAATGTGTACAGGGACCAATGATAAACTAACTCTTCAATTCTCCATTAACCTAGGGTATGAGTTGTCAATTCTCCATTAATCATACAAAGCATGTACTCCGATGCTTTGATAATTCTTCTGCTAGAAGACATGGCTATATCTTTATATTTAGCTCTGTTTCTATCAACTCAGATAAACCAAAAAAAAACACCAAATGAACAGGGAACCTGTTAAGCGTAAAGGCTTAGAAAGGACTCAAACAATTCTGGAAGGATTGGATATTATTCAAGAGATCGGAAGATTGGCTATATATAACCTTACAAATGGTAACAGAAATCAGAAAATATAGCTTACATTCAAAATAGACTAACATGATAATAAAAGAAATGGTCAAAAACAGTAAACCCATTCCCTATCTAATAGGGATTATTAGACTATTATTTAAACCGTAACAGAAAAACAACTATTTGACTTATCAATCCCTCCCTTAATCTAGTTCCCAGCTGGAACTAGTTTATCACTGGAACTTGACATACTCCCAGTTGATCACGAAGCTTCTGAAGTGCATCAAGTTTAAGTGGTTTTGTCATCATAGCAGCCAGCTGCTTTTGTGATCACGAAGGAAATGAAAGCGTACGTCAATGAGCTTGCTACGGCCGTGCATAACTGGATTTCTTGAAAGCTTAATTGTGGAACTGTTTTCACAAAATATTGTAATGCATTTACTTTGTCACTGACTAAGTTTTTCCAATATCCTCTTTATCCAGATAGCTTGACTAAAACAAGAAGATGCAGCTACGAATTCTGCCGATGTTATTGAAAGAGTAACCATCGGTTGCTTCTTTGAACACCAAGCAACTGTTCCAGAACTCAGTATGAACACATAACCTGAAGTGCTCTTCCTATCCTCTAAATCGCCAGCATAATCACTGTCAGACAAGGCGACCAAGCTTTCATTCCCTCCCTTCTTGTAGAAAATTCCAAAACTAGTAGTTCCTTGCAAGTATCTTAAAGTTTTCTTAGCTGCCTGCAAATGTAATTCAGTTGGCTTCTCCATGTACCTAATTATAAGGCTTACTACATACATCGAATTAATCAGACCTAGTTGTTGCTAAATGCATGAGGTTCCCCACAATTTGCTTAAAGAATGTTGCATCCACCTTAAAGGCAAGAAGAGGAAGTGTTCCACTGGATCGGGGACTTCTGCCGGAACAGAGAAACAGCCCAAGGGTAAGTGTTTCAATTGTGGTGAGAAGGGACACTAGAAGAAGGACTTCTACTAAATCTAAAAAGACGCATACAGATGAGTCTTTCTTTGCTCAGACTTGTTTAATGGTTGACTCTACCAAATATTGGCTAGTAGATTATGGAGCTACTAACCATATTTACATTCATATGCAGGATCTAATGGAAACAAGAAGGCTCAACAAGGGTGAATTAATCATCACCGTGGGCACTGGACAAGTTGAATCAGCATTAGTAGTAGGAACAGTTCATTTTAATTTTGGTAATGGTAGGACTTTAATTTTAAAAGACAGTTATTTTATCCCGCACATGAAAAGAAATTTGATTTCGGTTTTATGTTTATATGAGCAAGGTTATTCAGTTGATTCTACGCCTAATCATTTTTTATCGGAATGAATAAAATTCATATTTGTGCTGGATATTTGAACAATGGTCTTTATATGTTAAGAGCCTGCTACCATAGAATGTTATGCAGCTGTTACTAAAAAACAAAGTATTTCTTCAACTAATGAAACTCACCTACGGCATCTTAGACTTGGACACATCAACCTAAACCAGACTGGAAAGTTGGCGAAGGATGAACCTTTTACTGGTTTAGAGGTTGGGTCCATGCCAACCTGTGAGTCTTGTTTGCAAGATAAGATGACCAAGAAACCCTTTTCTGCAAAGGGTCGTAGTGTAGTGAGGTCTTGGAATTAGTCCATTCCGATATTTGTGGTCTTTTGAACACACCAACACGAAATGGCAATGAGTATTTCGTGACTTTAACGGATGACTACTCAAGATATGGCCATGTATACTTAATGATTCGAAAGTTTGAAACGTTTGAAAAATTCAAAGAGTTTCGGGCTAAGGTTGAGAAACAATTAGGTAAAAGTGTTAAAACCCTTTGATCAGATCGAGGAGGTGAATACTTACCATGTGAATTCAAAAAGTACCTATCAGAACATGGGATTGTATCCCAACTGACCGCGCTAGGGACACCCTAACAGAATGACGTGTCAAAAAGAAGAAATAGGACTTTGTTAGCAATGGTACGATCAATGATGAGTTTCTCAACACTACCAGTATCTTTTTGGGGATATGCACTTCAGACAGTTGCGTATATCCTTAATTTGGTGTCTTCTAAGTCGGTTTCCAAAACCCCCGTGGAGATATGGAATGGTCATAAACTAAATTTGTGCCATATACGTATTTGGGGTTGTGCGACAAATGTGCTAAAAGGAAAGACTGAGAAGTTGGAATCAAGAACTGAAGTATGCCTATTCATAGGCTACCCAAAAAGAACAAGGGCATATTATTTTTATAGTTCTGAGGATAAGAAAGTATTTCTTTCAGCAAATACAACTTTCTTAGAAGACAAGTACATAAATGACCGGGGATCTAAATCCAGGATTGTGTTAGACGATATGAAGGATCCGAATCCTAAGTCATCTAGTCCGGGATTACAACTTGATATTCCTAACGAAGAATATCCAACTGGAGAGATCCAGAAGGTGTAGGAATTGAGTAAGAGTGAAGAGGCTTTGCCTCAAGAAAGCTTACATCAATCTGTTGAACAGATGGATAAAGAGAATGTCAAACCGGTGGCAGACACCGGAATCGAAGTTGTACGGCCCAATCAGGGGATCCAAGGCCCTCCATCGCTAGACGCAGTCAGAAGGTAATCAGAAAACCTGCAAGGTACTTGTTAGTGGCAACAACCTATACGACGATCTCTACAGAACAAGAAGATGATCCGACTATGTTCAAGAAACCAATAGAGAATGTGGATCCAGAGTCCTGGAAAAATGCAATAAACTCTGAAATGGAGTCAATACACTCCAATGAAGTCTGGGAACTTGAGGATGCACCCAAAGGGATAAAACCAATAGCTTGCAAGTGGGTCTACAAGAGGAATAGAGGAGTGGATGGGAAGGTTGAAAGCTTCAAAGCAAGATTGGTGGCCAAGAGTTTTACCCAGAGAGAAGGCATTGATCTCCGGTTGCCATGCTTAAATCCAGTAGGATTCTCTTATCCATTGCCATTTATTTTGATTATGAAATTTGACAAATAGATGTCAAGACCACATTTTTGAATGGACGACTTAACGAATGTATCTACATGGCGCAACCATACGGGTTTGTTGCTTCAGGACATGAACAAAAGGTCTGCAAATCACATAGGTCCATCTATGGACTTAAACAAGCATCCAAGTCTTGGAACAAAACATTCGATGAAGTAATTAAAACGTATGGTTTTAATCAGAACTTTGACAAACCCTGCGTCTATAAGAAGAAACAGGAAAATAAGATAGTTTTCTGGTGCTTTATGTGGATGACATATTACTTATCGAAAACAATGTAGCAATGTTGTCTGCTGTGAAAGTGTGGTTGGCCCAGCAGTTCTGTATAAATGACTTAGGCGAGGCTAGCTATATTCTGGGGATCCAGATCATACGGGATCGTAAGAATAGGCAAGTAGCCTTGTCATAAGCTTCATGAATAAACAAAATACTGGCTAGGTTTGCAATGTAGGATTCCAAGAAAGGGTTTCTACCTTTCAGGCATGGAGTTCACCTATCAAATGGACAGTGTCCTAAGTCCGCAGATGAGGTAGAACGCATGAGTAGAATACTTTATGCCTCGGCAATGGGTAGTCCCATATCTATTATGCTTTGCACTAGACTTGACATTTGTTATGCTATTGGGATTGTTAGTTTCAATCAAATCCAAGACCAGAGCAATGGGTAGCAGTAAAGCATATATTCAAATACTTTCAGAGAACGATCGATTATGTGCTGGTGTACTCAGCGCAGGAATTGGTTCCAGTTGGATATATAGACTCAGATTTTCAGTATGATGTGGATTCTCGTAAATCCACGTTAGGAGCAGTTTTTACTCTTGGTGGCGGTGCTATAGTATAGAAAAGTGTGAAGCAATCTTGCATCACGGACTCCACCAAAGCTGAGTATGTTGCAGCTTGTGAGGCAGCAAAAGAAGTCGTCTGTCTTCGAAAGTTCCTTGCAGATCTTGAGGTAGTGCTTGCTGCGGCTAGCCCTATTATGCTTTATTGTGATAATAGTGGGGCAATAGCCAATGCAAAAGAATGAAGAAGCCATCAAAGACGGAAACATATTGAGCGGAAGTATCATATCTTAAGGGAGATTGTAACGGTTTGCAATATTGCCTCGGTAGATACCCTGGATGATCTATCCACTAAGAGCTTCGATGGTCACCTGGATACTATAGGCATTTATGACATGAAACATACACTTTAGGGCAAGTGGGAGTATTGTTGGGATTTATGCCCAATAAAGCGTAGTTGACTGAATTGTAAATAAACAATTATTTATTTATCGAATAAATGTGATGTTTATTATTTACAAACTTGTTAATTAAAAGCGGTAATGAAGTTCCATTGATTGCTTTGAGAAAATATTAAATGTGTACTTTGGAAGTACATAAGACATATTTAATATTTCAACCATAAACATTAGTCCTGAACCAAGAATAAAAAGTGACACTTTATTCTATTAAAGTTCATTTGTCTATCACTCTAACTTAATAAAGTAGGCGATTTATCTTGATCATCGCGACTGGTAGAGGTCTTGAGTGATGACATTGATATACTTCGAGATAAGTATATTGGACAGGACTATTGTGTGAATTTAATTCCAAAGCATGACCGTGCGTGTGAATTAAAGTTCCACATGAGTATCATACGATTACTCTGAATCTGTCTCGGGTGGGTTCTGTTATGGAACAATCTTAGGGGACTTAGATATGCTATAGGTGAGACTAAATAAATATTTGGTCAATATGGAAGAGAGTGGAATAATAGAATGCATGCTGTGAGCGGAATCTGTTGCTCTTGAATAAAAGTTAAATGGTCTGCTTAAATTAATTATCTGCAAGTATGATTTCAGGAATCTAACATTAGTATTTAGCAGACCATGTTACATATAAATCATAGTAGTGATGACTGAGAATTAAGAAAGGTGTATAATTAATTAGGTGACACGGTCATATGCATGCCTAATGATTTACCGGATCATAAGACGAGGACCAACTGTTAGATTGATAAGTCTAGAGGATAATTAACTGAGAATTAATTATTTTAGTTCCTGTGATTATTTATATAATTAGAAGTGACAATAATTTATCCTTAGCTTAGTGTATGAATTATTAATAATTAAATCAGACAGTCTGAATCAGTTTGACTGGATTTAATTATTGGGAGCCTAATTATGTAAATCCAATTGGATCTTTGTTGAAGCTTCTAGAAAGTCAAATGGTTGCTTGGAAAAGGAATTCTAGGGTTTGAACAAACCTACTATTAATAGAACTCTCCTTACAATACGCGAAAGAGCCTTGGATTTTTTCTCTATATATAGGGGAGGGGGTTGTCTTATTTCTAATTCCCGGGAAGAACCGCGCCCCCTATAATATTCTTGTAGAGAATTAATTCTCTACAGTTCGACTCTTGTGTCGGGTTCTGGAGAATTCCTAGCAACGCCCACTCGTCAGTGCAATCCAAGACTTAGAAGCATTCCAGAGAAGATCCAAGGGTTGGAAGCTAGTAGTTCTTACTAGATTGTTTGCGGGATTAATTGCTTATCAAAAGTATATTCCAATGTACTTTCTCTAGGCAATTAATTATTCTTATATTGCATTAAACATCTAGATTGATCCTGTTTTAAAAGAAATTTTTTTTTTGAAATTATTGCTATTCTTTTTCTTGTTTCCAACACATTTAGAGGGCAAACAAACTTTCAATCTATCTTTGATTCTAATATTCACAGAAATGAGGAATCCGGTTGTTTTATAACTTTGTGTACATTCGTTTTGTCGTGTACTGTGACAATGCAGCATAGCTCTAATACAACCAGAGTTTTATTTCTTTATCTACTTCTATATAATTCAAAAAAGCCACTTTCATTGCTATTATTCACTAATTTTAGTCAAGCCCCAAATATAGTGGCGCCCCAAATGATGACGACACTTGATGTCTGGTGCTTGAAGGTTAGTACCACTATTCACAACTTGGAAGGCTTATTTCGTTTGTTTTTTCCCGTCTTATGCCTTGTTTGTTTGTTTGTTTTTTAACGAGTTTTGCTTATTTTTATTCTTTAGATAATTATGATTTTTAGAGTCTAAACGTATTCAACATGGATGTCAAATTAAAGATCTGAATATGAACATTAATATGGGTTAACAAGTGTGAGCAAATGCTTAAATTCTAACTGATGTGTGAACTTTTAAATTCTAAAACAACGAGAATGTTGTTAGAACTCCCAATTGCTATAAGGAAATCTTTCATAAATTATTTCAACATATATAATAATCCTTACAAAACTCATTTTTTTTAACTCCTATTTTCTAACGTACAATTCCCAACAAGTATATTTTATGATAAAACCAGCACAAGAGAATTGAAGGGAAAAAAGAGAGAATGAAAGCACCAGCCTAACTTTTCATAGCTATTTTCAGTTGTTGATCTAGACCTTGAACTTTTTCATCATTACCAACGGAAATTTTAACATGTGGGGTTTTCTTTAACTTTATTATTATCTCTCAAATTTATTTTCGATATCATATTCACTTATATATTAAGAAAATACGTAGATTGATAACTTTCTTTACTTTTCAACAATACGTTCTTTTGAAAAATCACTTTTTATAAAATTAATTATCAAAAAATAAAAATGATACAAGTCCTATATAGTCAGTCAATTAATACATACATACCATGATTTCACTTATAGTTACTTAGAATATAAAATAAATTAAAATATTACCTTTAACATAAATACTGAAAAAATGATCACCAATTGAGCTCAGATATTTGAATGCAAAAAATTCAAAAGAGGTTTCAATTTTAGGCATCCATTTACAATTTAACCACATCTTAAAAGGGTATAGAGTTGTGTATCACCTGACATAATAGACGTTTTCTTAAAAGGGTATAGACTTGTATATCACCCGACATAATAGACGTTGTCTCCATAGTACAAAAGAACGAATTGTATTGCTTTTTATCAAATCGCATAAATTTTCACCATTGTCTATTTGTGCGCTTCAATTGAACAAGTCTTCTTCTTAATTTACTCTGCAAACTGTTTGGTATCGTTTATAATTGAATTGTGTTATAATATTTTTTGAAATTTGAATTTTTGTGACAAGTGGCTTAATTTAATTGGTTAAATTTTATTGAAAAGTGAAAAATTTTGATTTGATGTGATGAAATTATAATACATTCCTGTCATAACACGAACCAAACAGACCCTTAAATTTTCATAATTTGTGTTGCTAAAGTCCAGGTTGAGTTTGGAACTATTTGATTGAGCAAAGGCATCAGTTGAAGAAATCGAATTCATCTTGTGCTAAATGATATTTTACACAGGTGGTCAACAGACTATTAGATTAAGCTTTCTTCATCATTTAAGCTATCTTTAGGCAAGATTTCATCTAAAAAGTCCCGAATGCGTGTCCTGTGCTGGCCATCCCTAAAAATTTGAGTGTCCTGTGTGATAATACAAAATAATGCCCCTTTAATTAAATAAGAGCTATTTTAGAAAAAATAAATTATATTCTAATCATAGTACTTCACATTAAAACAACTAGTGTATACCCGTCTGTTGAATGAAATTTAATAAGTTGCAAAAGAAATACATGATAATTTGAATAACTAAATAGTCACAATTTTATTGTGTAGTATTTACTCATATATACATATTGTTAATAATTACAATTTTATTGCTTACAATTCTTTCACTTAGTATAAAGCTAATTAAATTGTCATTCATAAAATAATACTCTTAATTAATAAGAATTAGAATTAATAAGGAACTTTTTAATATAAATTTAATTTTACGTTGAATATGAAAACCAAGAAATCATGCAAAAGAGAGCATACAAAATTTATATAACTCGAAAATTACCATAGACCCATATCTTTGTTCAATAAGCATCAATAAAGAAGTCTAAAAATACATTTAGAGTGTAAATGATATTCATTTATCAGAATGAATTCTTTACTACATTCATTCTCTACCACATATTCTTGGAAAAATTGTTTTTCACATATTCTCATATAATGTCATAAATTCTCCAAAGAAATCACTCGTCACTAAATCCATTCTAAAAATTCTAATGTACACCCTCATATCACAAAAGATCCAAGACAAGCAATATTACAACAAAAGATAAATTCTATGTGGTTTACCTCTAACATTAATTTTTAGCCACTTTACACTCTAACAAGAATTAAAATAACTTTTTATTTTTGTTCTAAATCATCGTCATCATCATCATCAAATCACTTTGATTGTTCTAAATTCTAACTGATACATAAGATATTAGAGATTAGCTTAATTAATTGGAAATATGTATATATATACACACACACATATATATTATTAAAATAAAATAAATTAAAAAAGAAGCATATATAAGTAGGATAGTAGTTTTGACGGGAAAATTTACATATGATCACTATCCTACTTTAATATGTATGAGATGAGATGAGATGAGATTGTTTTTAGTATGGTAACTTGTTGGTTTTATAGTATGATTAGAATTATCACTCGTGTGTTGCACAAGAATAACACGCTAATACCAATAAGATGTTTTTCAATGATAACACACAAAATTTGAAGTAGTAACTGACAGTTGATCATGCATAAAAAAATAAGAGTAAAAGATGTTCGATAGTTGGCTCTCTAAACCATTTATTTTAAACATTGCTATATAAATTGTCAATAAATGGAAAAGTACCACTCAAAATAGACTTTATTGAACATGATTTCTATGGAGTCAGATCGAGCTCCATGTATAGAGTCTGACTGCTAATAGAAAACAGCCACATCACGTCACAGAATAAGTCTGTGTATAGGCTTTGTATGACTGGATATTTTCTATTTACAGTCGGGCTCCAGACATGACCTAATTTGGTTCAATAGAAAAGGTACTTTGTTTAATACTAATATATCACAATAAAAAGAAATTGTTTACTTAAGAACTTAAAACATAGACAACTTTGCACTTCTCCACGAACATTCTTTTTGATAAATTGTTCATGATCCATGATGTGAGAAAGATACACGGAATTCGCTAATAATATAAAATTTGTTTAGTAAATGAGTCTACGTAGAGGGGAGACAAAGTGGCCTATATTCGTATCTTTAATATGAACGTAAACTTGATCAGAATCATGGAAAAATTATATGAACAACAACATGAATAATATAATCAATTATTATTTATTTTCAAAGTATTGATATCCTATCAATAAGTGACGTCAAACATAAAATGATTTGTAGATTCATTTATTTGGCATGATATCGAAAACGATATCTTTCTGATCTTAAATCCAAATTTTCAAATTTGCTGCAATCTAAGAATATTAAAGGATTAAGAAAACGTCCAAAAATTATTCTTCAATGGCAGATCATCTATCACGCCACCACTATTTATATCGGTTAATAAATTCATGAGTGGTAGCTTTCATATGAATAGTGGGGACGAGACGTACAAAACGAACAAATTATTTCTTGTCTTACATATGACAGACCACAAAGATATATATATCTATCTATATCTCTATAGAGAGGTGGGATAAAGTATATTCTCATAGCTCCAAAGATCGATTCACGCTATATGCATAACTCTACTGTCATTCGCGGGCATGCTCTAACTCCCGACTTGCTTGGCCAATAACTAAAGTTCAATCATCTACAAGATTGGGGGAAAGGGGAGTAAGTACAAAATGCTCAGTGAATAATAATATGTATTGGCTCATGGAAAATAATGTAAGAGAAATCGCTTTTATGCACAAAAAGAACCATTTATATGCACAAATTAGGTCATCACTAGTTTAGCCTCTAACCTAAACTTGCAGGATTTAATGATTCAAAATGACAACGATGACATAGTATGACCATAATGTCATAAAGATTACCACATAATAAGGCAAAATGAGTAGATAGCACTACTAATGATGCCTAAAAACAATAAACAATTATTTATCCAAAACAATTATACACAATCAAGTATCGAATACCAAAACCATTTAAAGAAAGCACGAGTCTTGAAAAGGGAGAGCCAAGACACATGTTACTCACCTCAAAGGTTTCTTGAATAATGCTAAGCGAAAAAGTGCTTCAAAGGTCTTGATATTCCTCAATCAAAGTTGTTTTTTAAGTTGGAATTTTTCTATATATGAAGATAAACCTCTCTCAAATGAAATGTAAGTGTTTTGGTGGGTTTTGTTTAGTGTTATTCCACCTTTTCTAATTTTAGACGAATTTCCTTAATTATTTTGGAAGAGGAAGGAGATAAGTGGAGTATTTGGAGGAGATTTGGTGAATTTTCCTAGTTTTTGACATATTTATACTTGATAGAATTTAATTGCATTTAAACATTTGGAATCAACTATTTGCAAAAATAGCAACTGTTCCAAAATTTGACAAAAGTAGCACTATGGGTTAAGGAGAGATGCGGCTAGCCATTGGCCATTCATTTATTGCTCATAGAGTCCTCATGCTTAATGTGTTCTCGCGATTAGATTGTTATATTTTGGATCATACTAGTTCTAACCCTATTCTTACGTTTGGTGTCATTAAAGTAACAATCTTTAATCTTAAAATGTAATTCACGTGTTCTTACAATAGAATTCAAGCAATTATTCAATTATTGTCAAACTAATTATCACACCGCTTAATTTATTGCTTAATATTTGCGGGATGTTACATCATCCATTTCTTCCAATCAACCAGCCAATCACCCTGATGACAAACATGATAGATATAATGTCCACCATGTAGATGGATGACACATATATGCAATGGGAGAGATACAATTTTCTCTTTCAAAATACAAAATTTGACATGATTGTCATATTATGTTCATCTTCAATTATACAATAACATAATATAAATAATCTATTCATCCAATGAAGATTGCAAATGATAGTATAACCAAAAATTAATCACTTAATCTTTAAATTCATAAATTTGGTTAATCCTTTCATATTCTGACATTGATGAAAAAGGGAATTGGAAGCAGATTGTGATCGAGAAAATTTGAAAGTAGAGATAGTAGACTAATGTTTTTTTTTTTTTTAAACAGAGAGTAGACTAAATTGTGTGGAAAAACTTCACCAAAAGAATTTAAAAAAATTAGGATTCAAGGATTGGATTCAATTAGATCATGATTATAAGATTTAAGGCTCGTTTGATTTTGATTTTCTCAAAATCAATTTTCAGTCAAGCTTATTATCAACTAAACATTCACTTATTAAAATAATTTTATATATAGATTCATAACTTATTCTTACTTTTCAACCTCACATCCTCTTAATAAATCATTTTTTACAAAATCAATTCCTAAAAAATAAAAATCATACGAGCCCTTAATCAAAAATTTCGAAATTGAAGAATAAAAAATGAAAAGGGAGGATTCGCGCTTTAGTGGAAGTAATAAGATATCAATGGAAAAAATATAAAATGAATTATAAAAAAACAAAAAATTCCATTATATGACATCACCAGTGACAACACCAATTATCTTACAATGCCAGATAATTAGAGGGAAAAAGTTTTCCAGACACCGTACTCTTATTTTATATAGATAGATAGATATATAGATGAGTGTTTTAATTTTTTCAAAGAATAAAATACATTCTAATTCTTAACTCAGCAACTTTCATTAAACTTTCTGAAAATATTGGTGTCATAACAATTCTTATTTTTTTAACAAATGACATTGTAAGAGTTTTTTAAAAAAATTTTAACGTTGCATCTATATGATCCCAAAAAAAAAAAACACAAAAAAATTTATGGTGCCTCTTGGATTATGAGGCCCTCGCACTATCGGCACACCCTCACAGTCATCCATGCCGTACCAATCTTTGTCTTCTCTTTTATGACTTCTTTCTTGCATTTGCATATCATACTTGATGTCAATCTTAAATGAGTAGTTCATATGCTGTGGAAGGTATTGTTAGGGGTCATTTAGGGAAACCTATTATTGCTTTTTGTTCGAAGATATATATGAGCTCAATTGTTGATGCAGAAATTTGTGCGATTCAAAACCTATGTGCAATATGAGTTGTTCAGGATGGATGTTGAAGACTTTATGGCTAATCTTGGTCATGAATATCAAGATTTGAAGGTGTTCCATGAAGATGATCTACATGGCAGAGAATTAAAAGGTTCATCCAAATAGAGATTTTGCAAATTCCTTACCTGCACAGATTAAAAGACATATATTAGTTATTATTTCTCAATTTCTTTTGGAGTGATTGTAACAAGACATAACTAGTGTATGCATTTAGAATATATAGGTCTTGTAATACGTTTCC
The DNA here is from genome assembly GCA_963692815.1 of Nyctanthes arbor-tristis. Classification (NCBI taxonomy): domain Eukaryota; kingdom Viridiplantae; phylum Streptophyta; class Magnoliopsida; order Lamiales; family Oleaceae; genus Nyctanthes; species Nyctanthes arbor-tristis. Next base: position 43,100 of record CAVNYN010255963.1, on the reverse strand, counting down.
TAATGCTTTGAGATAAGGCACATACATCTCCTTCTTATTTATCATTTTCTTGAATGGAATAAAGATGATGGGGTTTCCAAACCCCTTGGTGCAATTTAGGTAGAGACCTAAAAACCACACCGATACTCTATTTGCCTTTTAAAAAAATTGTATAGTTCATATAATTATGCAAAACTGGTTTTATGTTCTAAAATATTTTAATAATTATTTTGCTTCTCCTCTTTTATTTAATACTAGTTATACACTAGTGCATTACACGACATAGAATAATTAGTAAAAAAAATAAATGCGCGTTAATTTGAAAAACTAAATAATCACAATTTTATTGCGTACCACTCACATATATTTGAAATTTACTAATATATATAGGTTACAAATAGAATCAAATTTAAGCATACAATATTTTCACTTGACATAAAACTAATTAAATTATCGTTTATAGAACAACTAGTATAACATCCATGGATGCACGATAAGAACAAGGCTAAAAGTATATAACAATAGGAATTTAAAAAATGAATGAAAAACATTTGCACATTAGTTGAAAATATAAAAACATGAATGTACCTCAACGGAAACAATTATTCCAATAAACTCATTAATTAAGAAAAATGAAACTGGTCTGAAAAAAGAATAAATACTTATGAAAAATTTATTAGAGGCCAATTTTTTGACAAACAAATAAATGCAGAAACTTCTTAAATTTTCAATTTCTGACTCATTATGCTAAAATATTAAAAATTTTCAAGGAAAAAAACTAACCCTATAAGCTTTGCCTGATTCCAATGAGAATGATGATAAAATCTCCCTAAAAAGGTTATTGACATTCAAGTAAAGATCATTGAGGCGAACTAAGTTCACAAAAGTTCTCAACCTTTCAAAATTGTTACATCTAAGATCTCTCGGACAGAAACCGTTTATTCCTTCGTTAATTCTGGGGGTATTTTGGTAAAATACACAAAAAAATATGCTTAAAAATATTTCTAAAAAAAGGCTGGTAACCTTCCACAACCTTTGGCTGCCATTTTCGGCAGCCATTGAACCTCAATGACTGCTGGAAATAATAGCCAAAGGTGCTGCTATTTGCTGCCATTTCCGACAGCACAAGGAAGGAGAGTCCCCTACCATTTCCTGGCCGCCATTTCCGGTATCAGAGGGGGAAGTCTCCTGGCATTTTTGACAAAAAAAAGGGGGTGAGACTCTTCTCCTATTGGTTGCCAGAAATGGCAGCCAAAAGGGAGGGTTACTAGAAATGGCAGCGCTCTTGGCTGTCATTTCCGGCAGCCATGGGGTCCAATGGCTGCCAGAAACTCCTCCTCTGTGTTGCTAGAAATGGCAGCCAAGCCATTTCTGGTAGCTGAAAGGGGAGAGTCTCCCCCTATGCTGTCAGAAATGGCAGCAACTTCGTCTACCGTTTCCTGCAGCCATTGAATTTCCAGCAGCCAAGAATGGTTGCCATCTCTAGTAGCTGAAAAGGGGGGAGTCTATGCTGTCGGAAATGGCAGCACGTTTGGCTGCTGAACCTCAACGGCTGCCAGAAAACGGCAGCTAAATGTGGTGCCATTTTTGGCATTGGCTGTTGGGAGGAGTCTCACCCTTTTTTAAAATTTTTTTAAACATTAAAATAATTATTTTTTTGTATATTTTACCAAAATACCCATAAAATTAATGAAGGAATAAACGGTTTTCGTCTGAGGAATCTTAGGTGTAACGATTTTGAAAAGTGGAGGACCCTAGAAGAAAAAGTAAAGGTTGGAAACGTAATCTCAACAAAGCTGAAACGTTGGGGACGGTAGTTATAAATTACCCTATATAACATTGATATAGATTTTAAGTTGAGTAAATTTCACATATCATCCTCAACATTTGCACTTAAAATTGTCTGGGTCCCTAACCTTTTTTTAGCGCGATGAGTCCTTAATCTTTCATAAATACTCACAAAAGGTCCCTTTTAACGGAATCTATCCAAAAAACCGTTAACTCATTGGCCAAATTACCACAATACCATTACCCTTTATTTTTAAAAAAGCAAAAGGAATTTAAAAATAAAAAAAAAAGAAACTGAAAGGGGAGAGGCCCCCCTCATTGCCAAACTTGCTGCCATTTCCGGCAGCTTCAAGCTACAGGAAATGGTAGAAGAAGTAGGCAGAGTCTCTCCCCTATTTGTTCTACCAGAATGGCAGAAAATGGGGGGAGTCTTCAGAACAAATGGGGGGAGACTCCCCCTATTCTTCTGCCATTTCCGGCAGAAGAATGGAGGCAGAAGAATCGGGGGAGTCTCTCCCCCGCCATTTTCTGCCATTCCGGCAGAATAAATGGGGGGAGACTCTCTCCCTATTCTTTTGCCGAAAATGGTAGAAGAATAGGGAAGAGTCTTCCCCCTCTTGTTCTACCAGTTCTGGTAGCTTGAAGCTGCCGGAAATGGCAGTGAGGAGGCCTCCCCCTTTGAGTTTCTTTTTTTTTTATTTTTTATTTTTTCTTTTTATATATTTTTAAATTCCTTTTGCTTTTTTAAAATTAAAAAGTATTGTGGTAATTTGATCAATGAGATAACAGACTTTTGGATGAATTCCGTCAAGATGGACCTTTTATGCGTATTTATAAAAAGTTGAGGACCCAGCGCGCTAAAAAAGTTAGAGACCTAGGCGATTTTAAGTGCAAAAGTTGGGGATGATATGTGAAATTCACCCTTTTAAGTTAATGAGAATTGGAATGTATTATTGTCTTTTTAAGTAAAAAAGTTAGATCACGTAAAAAAATGTGAAATTTGCTTGTGAAATTGTCAAGTTTAAACAGTTAGGATTAAATTATACAGTAGGATGAAACTTCAGGGTTAAATAGAGCAAATTAGCCATTTTAAAATAGAAAAGAATAAAATAATTAAAAAAACAAAACATGATATCAACTACAACCTCAACGATTTGGGCGGGAAAGTTTGTTTAGGCTACTCTTGATTTAGATATATATAGATAGATATAGATAATATATAATATGGACGTGGATTTTAAGTTAATGAGAATTTCAAGGTGTTATTGTCGTTTTAAGTAAAAAAAAAAAGTTAGATCAGGTGAAAAATGTGAGATTTGAGATTGAAATTGTCAAGTTTAAAAGGTTATGATTAAATTACACAATAAGATGAAACCTCAGAGTTAAATTGCGCAAATTAGCCATTTTAAAATAGAAAAGAATAAAATAATTAAAAAAAATATGTTAGTGAGCTGGGCGGAAATACTTGTTTATACTACTATTGATTTAGATATATATATATATAAATAATATATAATATAAATACATATTTTAAGCTCATGAGAATTGGAGGGTATTATTGTCTTTTTAAGTAAAAAAGTTAGATCACCTAAAAAAATGTGAGGTTTGCTATTGAAATTGTCAAGTTTAAACGGTTATGATTAAATTATGCAGTATGATGAAACTTCAGGGTTAAATAGCGCAAATTAGTCATTTTAAGATAGAAAAAAATAAAATAATAAAAAAACAAAATATGACGTCAACTTCAAGTCAACGATTTGGGCAGAAAATCTTGTTTAGACTACTCTTGATTTAGATATATTGATAGATATAAATAATAATACATAATATAGATGTAGATTTTAAGCAGTGTTCTAAAAAGTGTAAAGCATGAAAAAACAGTTACACCAAGCTTTGAGCTTTTCAAGCTTAGACGCGCCTAGGGGGGCGCTTAAGCGTGAAAAAGCTTTTTCCAATTTTTTTAATTTTTAATCAATCTAATGTTGTTAAATATTGAAATTAATGTATATTAAATTGAAAAATACATCTAAAAACATAAATATTATATCTACATTATAGTTTTAAGAGATATTATATAATTCAATATTTTCAAAAGGTAAAAGGTAAATGAGTTCTACTTTATAGATGAGGATTAAGTATTATACAACTCGACAAATGGCCCAAAATAAAAAAAAAAAGCTCCAACTTGCGAGTAAGAATGCTCCAAGGGACTTTGGAAGAAGAGCAATGAGCGTAGTCTTGAACTCTTTCAGTAAGCATCTCTAATGTTATTACTTAGAGCCTTAGACCATTAGCAAATAAATGGCCAAAATGTTCAATATTGAAAAAAACTAGTGGTCAACGGTTTTCGTTGACCGCCTAGACGCATTTAGGCGTGCTTAATCACGCCTAGGCGGTCAACAAAAATCGTTGATCGCTTTTTTCAACGCTTACCCCATGAGCTAGGCGGGGAAGGCACGCTTCGCGTCTAGGTGCGCTTTTTAGAGCAGAGATTTTAAGTTAATGTGCATTGGATGATATTATTGTTGTTTTAAGTAAAAAATTTAGATCATGTAAAAAATATGATATTTGAAATTGAAATTGTCAAGTTTAAAAGGTTATGATTAAATTACACAATCTGATGAAACTTCAGGGTTAAATTGAGCAAATTAGCCATTTCAAAATAGAGAAGAATAAAATAATAAAAAAATATGTCAGTGATTTGGGCTAAAATACTTACTTAGACTACTGTTGATTTAGATACATATAGATAATATATAATATGGATACAGAGTTTTAGTTAATAAGAATTTGAGGGTATTATCATCTTTTTAGTAAAAAAGTTAGATCACATGAAAAATGTGAGATTTGCTATTGAAATTGTCAAGTTTAAACGGTTAGGATTAAATTGTACAGTAGGATGCAACTTTAGGGTTAAATAGCGCAAATTAGTCATTTTAAAATAGAAAAGAATAAAATAATAAAAAAATATGACATCAACTACAACGTCAGTGATTTGGGAGGAAAAACTTGTTTAGACTACTCTTGATTTAAATATATATAGATATAAATATTTTTAAGTAATGAAAATGGGAATAATGAATTTTTTATTACAAAATTAATTTGATAGTCAGAATAAATTCTTTTCCACATTCATTCACCATCACATACTTCTGTAAAATTATTTTTCGCATTTCCTCATATAGTGCGATACATTCTAAAAAAAATCACTATTTACTAAATCTATTCTAAAAAATCTAAAGCATGCACCCTCATATTACGAAAGACTCAAGAGAAGAAATATTTCAACAAATGATAGATTTTATATGATTTACCTCTAAACAATTTTTGCTCTAAAATAATTAAAAGAATTTTTTATTTTTATTCTAAATCATCATCTTTAAATATTGTTATTACTATTATATCTCATGAACTTAAATTTTTACTAATATATATGGTCTCAAAAACAAACAAATAAATAAATTAAGTAATGTACTAAACATATGGTCATATGTTGCATGACGTATGATTTATCATATTGAATTAAAATAAAATTTTTGAAATTGATTTAATGTTACTTTATTGTTATACTCTCAATCTCACGAGCAGACACTTAATCGAAATAAGAAGGAAATTCTAATAACCCACGATTTGAAATTTGTCGATCAATTATTAGAATTTTAAAGAAATAATGATTAACAAACAGCATATTATATATAAAATAAAATAAAATAATAGCAAAACGTAACTAATGAATAATATCACTATTGAATTATTATTATTGATATTATAAAATAAAATAAAAAAATATAAAAGCAGGATAACAGTTTTAGTGGAAAAATTTGTATATGGATGCTATCATACTTTAGTGTGTATATATATATTGCTTCCGTCTCACAAAGATCGAACAATAGGTATTTTCATAAGGATTAAGGATTAGTTGGTAATGGGGTTGGAACATTAAATTTTATCTTATTTTTCCATATATATACTCTTACGTCTTATTAGTTGTTTGAAATACTTTTGATGTATAGACAGTTGAATAATAATTGATATGAACTCATATGGAAATAAAACATTAAATACATGCTCAATATGATAAGTGAAATATCTTTTTGGACGGACGAAAATATAATAGCAAATTATTTTTCTAGGCAGGAGGTAGTATAAGATAAGATAAGTTTGTTACATGTTGAGCTATAGATCACATTGTTGACGACAAGATTTGCCATTCGAGCCAACAAACAAAAGGGCTGGGAAAAAGATGGTAAATAATGAAATTGGGTTAGATTTGTAGGAAATTTTTTGGAGTGTTTTTGGGTGGATCAACCCTATTGTAGAGCTTATCATCTCTAACTCAAATATAATATTTTCCCCCTTTCTCTTTTATTTTTTGAATACAAACATAGAGGTCCTTGAGAGGTGAAAATGGAGAGCCAAAGAGGATCTACTTCACAATTGATCTAACACCATATGTATGGTACATGTGTTACTATACATCCATGTGTCATGTATTGATGTACACCACGTGATTGTGATTTCCTATGTAGTGTGTTTTGAAGGACACCACATTGATATATAGTACATATAACGCCATATTATATGGTGTTAAATCGAGACTCGAATATATTTTTCTACAACTGAGAAGGGGAGAGAGAGAGTCCTATCAGCCACAAAAGAAGACATAAAGAGAAAGAGACTTTCTCCGAAAGAACAAAGAGATGTCCCCCCTCCTCCCACCTTTTTTTTTTTGGTGAATGTGCATGTATTTTTATATTCAAAAAGATAAATTGCAAGTGAGTAAGACGGCCAAAGAAAGAAATGGGAGAAAAGGCCAAAACCAAATTATCTTGGCTTTTGCTTAAGGGTTAAGTATTGAAATTGCTATTTGACCCTTTGTTTCTTATTTAATTGTTACCAGATTATCACTCATGTGCTGCACAAGAATATATTAAATTAAATTATATTTTAATATTAATACAAAATATTAAGTAATATATGTTTACTCAAGTTAAACTATAATATTTCATATTATTATTAACTAATAGCTATTATATTTAAGTTGATATAGAATACTATTAAGTGAACTCAGTAAGGATGATAACAAAAACCTACCCATAGGTACCCAACCTATTAAAACGAAGATTAACCAATTAAACTGTTAATGAGATCGGTAATGGAATAAAGAAAATTGGAATTGAAAATGGGTCGGGAAAGATTATCATACTTTTTATCAATACCCAACCTGTTTAACCATTTTTTGTCAAAACAAAAATATTTACTAAAAATTTCAATAGTTTGAAAAGTAAAAAGATAATGAAATTTATCAAGAAAGTTTACTGATTTCAATTGCAATTGTAATACTATTTTAAGGACAGCCCGTGTTCATAACACTATTTATTAAATAAAAATGAAAATAAAAATATAATATAATATATAAATGTGCTAATAAATTAGTACACGACGCTCTTCCGATCTCCCGTCCCTAACCCGTGCTCCATTTAAGTGGGGATATGTATAGGATATGGCAAAAATAAAAAAAAGAAAAAAATTATGAGTAGGGTAACGAGTATGGCATACCTGACCCCGATGGGCCCATTGCCATTTTTGGATCTCTAGAAACCAAATAAAATATATTTATTCATTTTTATTATATACAAAAGAACTGACTTGATGACAATTTGATTAAAAATATATAAAAATAATTAAAAAGTAACACATTAGTTAAAAAATAGTCTAAGCCAAATTAGGAAATAAGAAGATAAGATACATTAGTAACATCTAAATATTAATTAAATGAAAGGAACTGTGGTATAATTTTACCACAGTTTTCCTGCCATTTTTCTTAGAATTAAGGATAATTTGGTATTTTTGTTTCTAAATGTGGTAATTGGGGCAGTAAATGCTTTCTATATCTATTTTTTAATTTTCTATTTTGGTTATCTTCAAAATTTTTGAGTTATCTTATAGTCGTAATTCTATCTTATATTCATAATTATATTTTCAATTATCTTATATTCATTTTTTAAATCTTTCTTTCATTTTCATGAAAATCTAGCAATGAAGATGTGATTTATTTAATGTTTTAAAAGTTGATTAAAATACCATCATATCACATAGGTCTGACGCACACAAATAAAGTTAATATAGTTGTTAATTTTTATGAATTAATTATTCACATTATACGAAAAAATTAAAATAAAATATAACTATACTTACCAAAAAAAACTAATAATACTTAAAATTTAAAAAATAAAATTAAAAACAAAGAACTATCTATCTATGTAATCTTTCTCTCTTAAACAAATATATGATATTCTACTACGATATCAAGTTTTTCAACATTTTTTTAAACATATGTAAGTATCTAATTTCTCAAATCCTTATAATAAGTTAGATTATTTTAAAATATTCTTCCCGTGCATCGTTCTAGAGAGCGTGAGGCATGGAAAAGCGTTAAGGCCAAGCATTGAGATTAAGCGCGTTTAAGCGTAACAATGGCCGATAAAGCACAACCAATGCGTGCTAAAACGCAAAGCGTGACGAAGCGTAGAGCCCAAGTTTCGAGCCTAGGCGACGCCTCGCCTAAGTGAGCTTTTTAGAACCGAGGCATCGTACAAGTGAAAAAACTAGTCTTCTATAAAATAGCTCATTTTCAAGTCTCATTGATGAATAGATTTATTTTAGAGAATATTCTCTTCATATTTCAATTTTCATTTTAATTTTTAATTTTTTTATTTGTAATTCAATATTAAAGTTTCTGACAAAAAACTGAAAACTAAAAATTGTAAAGTAAACATATCCTAAAAACTTTATCTTAATTATTTTAACACCATACTTTTTTTCTATTGCGCGACTTTTTCTTGCATCAAAGGTCTTCAATCTTTGTCTACTACTCTGATTAATTATGTCTTGAATTTTTCTTTTGCATTCTTATCATAGTTTTTCCAACTAATTATTGGTAATAGTATTGACTTATATCCAAATATCAAATAAACTAGATTTTAAATTAAAGGGTTAATTATAGCTAATGTCCACAACCTTTCAAGTTATTATCAATCACGTCCCTAAATTTTGATTTTCCTTCTGAGCCTCAATATTTCAAAAGTGTTGCACGTAAGGCCCTAGGACAGAAACCGTTTATTCTTCTTTTAAGTTTGGGGGTATTATGATAAAATATAAAAAATAAATATTTTAATATTTAAAAAAATAAAAAAAGAGGGAGGAGACCCCCTTTTTGGCTGCTAGAAAAGGAGAGTCTCTCCTTTGTGCTGCCAGAAATGGTAGCACTGTTGGCTGCCATTTCGGAGAGGGAGTCTTCCCATTTTTCTAATATTTTTAATTTTTTAAATATTTAAATATTTATTTTTTTTTGTATTTTATCATAATACCTCAAAACTTAACAGAACAATAAACGGTTTCTGTCCCAGAGGCTTTAGGTGTAACTCTTTTAAAATGTTGAGGACAACCATAAGAAAAATCAAAGGTTAGGGACTTGATTGTTAATAACTTGAAAGGTTGAGGATGTTAGGTCTAATTAGCCCTAAATTAAATAAAAGATAAACATTCTATAGCATTGTTCCACAATTTATTTTGTTAGGGTCAAACAATTTTCCCCCTCCTTTAAGAACTCTTTAAATTGATGACATCATAATGATTTTTTTATCTTTTTTTGAATCGGATGAAACTTGTTAACTAATAAAACATCTAAAAAAATGTATATACATTAGTCCGCGAAGATGAAGGAGAGAATCGGAGAAAAGAATAAGCGTTATATTTCAGATAGAGGTAAGAGAGAGAATTGGAGAGATTGAAATGAAATTAAAGGGAACAAAACCTAATTCCCAAAGCAAGAAAACGCTGGATAAGGAAAAGAGAGAGAACAACAATCAGATAAAGAAATAAGAAAAAAATCTGAAAAAATTCTCTTGGATTTGAAAAAAAGGAAAATAATCAGATATAAACCGCATGTATAACTAAAAGATATAAAATATCCACATTATCCCCAAAAAATGCATTTTTCGAGAGAAAATTGCGGTATAGTTTTACTGCAGACTAATTTCCCGTTAAGTATATATAGATTCGAGCAATATTTTTGGCAAGGGTAAAAATTGCTCTCTATGATGATTATTTTGAGTTTGTCTAGGCCCTCAATCTGACATAGACTTTGACTAGTTATTCTGTTGACACTTGACTCGACTATTTTTGGTTTTGACCTGTATTGTAGGTACAAAACAGATTAACATAAATTAAAATTTCATGTGATGTTATTATAGTTTTATAGGTAAAGAGAATACGAATAAAATTTTATTAATTTCTAATGTGTATTACACACGCAGTACATCACATATTAAACTCAAGTCGAATCAATTGTCATTTTACGTTTTACGAAATTTCGGGACCTAAGTATACAATTTTCCTGCCCATTTATCAATTGTCATTTTGCTTTTTACGAAAGTTCGGGACCTGGTGTACGATTTCCTGCCCATTTGTTGCCCGTTCAATAGGCTCAACGTTAACGTTTCAAGAAAACTCCGATTGGAAAATACTACTAAATAGTTCTCCAAATCTTCAACTTATAAAACCCCTCATTGAGCAAGAAACCAAGAAATTTCCTGTAAACTTGAAGCCGAGGGGTTTCGATTCGGTGGAAACTTCACCTCGTAAAAATAAGGAAGAAGACGAAGAATAGCAGTACAATTTTAGGGTAGCCCCGAAATCTTCCCTCCTAAAGGAAGATTTCGTACGGTGTTTAGTTGGTTACTGCATTTGGGGAGCTCTTCCAATGGCAATTCCTCCTGCGCAAGAGTCGACTACGGAGAGTAAAACTGTTGCCATTGAGTTGGATGAAGAAATTGAAGGGGAGTCTATCGGTTCCCGGAATTACCGTTTCTCCAGAATTGGGGAGCCAGTGCCTATAAAGTCCGGCCCCGATTCTGGGTTCGACCCGGAATGCCTCCCCTCTCAACCCTTGGCTGTCTCTGAACGCTTTCGACTCCTTTTTGTTGCTCACTCAGATGGTCATTATTTGTTGCTAATTACTGTTTATTATTTTCGCTTGCTTGGCGGTCGCTATAGTGGGGTGGCTTTGTTTTTTGGATTTGATTGCAATGCCCTGTTCTGCTTGTTTAGGGTTTTGTGTTGCGAGGACTAAGGAAGCTATTGCATCGGCCGAGGAGTTTAAAGAGAAAAATACTGGTCGGTCTATACAGGAGTTGAGTTTCGTGGACCTTAATATTGGAAAGGTTTCGGTATTAGCCTTGTCTGCTGATGATTCTGTTCTCGCTGCTACCGTGGGCAGCCGTATCCATTTTTTTGCCGTTAGTGCTTTGCTTTACAAGGATGGACTCTGGCTGCTGGAGCTTAGCATTTATTCTCGGTGGATACATGCTTGTTTGCTAATGCTGAACAATTTATTATCGATGAACATCTTCATTCTATCTCAAGTTACACTATGTAGATTGTCATTTTCCATATAACACTTTTGAGCTGTCCTCTTCCAATGTCCATTTCAGCTCTTTTTTAATTTTAATCTCTCTCTCTCTCTCTCTCTCACAATTTTGGATGTTATGAAGTACATATTTTGAAGGCAATGTTTTCTGAATGCTTCTTGAATTTGTTATAAGTTCCTTTATTTTGCATCTAGTTCAAAATGAATATTGTGAAGCAAGGAACCATTGACCTCCAAATATGAAGACTTTAGACATTATGGCAAAAGGAACTGAATTTGAGTTAAATGATATGGACCGAGTCAAAATAAGATTTTGAACTTTAGGACCTCCGAACTTCCTGAGAACTACAGGGACAGAATAAGACACTTCATAGAGGATTAGTGTTCTTGGAATATTCATAGAGATTGAAAGCAATGGGATCCATAGTAATATAGACCTAGCTAAAGGAGTGTTTGATTCTCATTCTACTTTTTCTTGTATCATTGATTTAACAACTACTCAATTACAATCAAATCAATTATCTGTGGGTCATTTTACCTAATTATAATTTCTCATTACCCCTTAATTCATTCTTACATGTAAAATTTCTTTCTAGTTATAGCATATGTTCCTGGTCCTCTTCTTTATTCGCTTTCGATGCAGTGAACACGCAGATTGATATCTTTCTTTCACATGACAATTGAACAGGAGCAGAAACCATCGTTCTCACTTTCACTTGATGACTCAAGTTGCGTCAAGGACCTTCGATGGTCTAGAAAATTTGAAAAGGTTTATGTTATGCTTTCAACTGATGGAAAGTTGTACCAAGGATCTGGTCAAGGATCCCTTAATTACCTAACGGAAAATGTAGATTCTGGTAAGCTTTTTACCATTTTCAGTATGCTAATGTTCTTAACATGTCTCCAGTGGTAAACGAGCTTTCACAAAATATTTGGACTTATTTAGATACTTGTATGCTCTTTTTTTCCATTCAACATCTGAATTCGCTCTTCATAAATGTAGTTGCACAGACAAGTTAAGTATATTACTAATGATGAATCCTTTTCCATATGAAGCAAACTGAATATTCTCGACTGTCAGAGGACTAAGCTGTTTTTGCTGATATTCTCCATTTCTTTCTAGTTGATTGGAATGTCAAGGGCAATTTAGTTGCCATTGCTAGAAAAAACGTCATCAGCATTCTATCATCGCAATTTAAGGAAGTTTCAAGCATGTTGTTACCATTCAAGTCAGTTATTGGGGATTCTGATGTCAATCAAGTTATAAAAGGTAAGGTACTGGACAAGAATTGATAAGTGGCCCCCCCCCAAAAAAAAAAGCTCCCACGTACACATAACACAAACCCTCTGATATTTCACTTATTTACTTATCCAATTAATAATTATTCTTAATGTTTTGGATATCAGTGGATTCTATCAGATGGGTTCGCCCTGATTGTATAGTTGTTGGATGCTTTCTATTGAATGGTGAGGGTGAGGAAGAAAATTACCTAGTCCAAGCTATCACAAGCAAAACTGGAAAAATTACTGATGTCAGCGTATGATTCCTTCTACGCACTTTGAAATAATGGATTTAAAAATTATGATACATCTGTATTTTCTTGTTTCTTTTACTGGGATGTTAGCGACACACTGAAGTGAGCTCCAAGAAGTTCCTTTATGTGGTCCTATGTCTCATTCAATTATGTTAATATTTCTATTCTTCAAGATAAACCAGTTCATTCTTGCCCACCCATTTTGTACTTTTGTACCTAGTTTCCTATCTTGATGCTGTAATGTAAACAATAGCGCAGATCTTATGGCTTCTCAAGTTATTTGTTTATCATCAAGAAAAATAGATATTGATGCAAATGTATCGTGAGAGGATTATAGGTTTTTTTTTGGTTATTCATTTCACACATTTCCTGTGTTGATTTTTCACTTATCTTTATTTTCTTGTTCAGGCCTCCTCCAAGCCAATTGTGTTATATTTTGACAACGTTTTTCTCGATTTCCGTCCAAATGACGTGCCTGCTGCAAGTGGACCACATCTGTTTCTAGGTTATTTAGATCATCAGTAAGTACATAATTTACTTCAAAAATTTTCAAGCACCTGTGGACGGTGCCGCTAAGTCACCTCCCATCGGCTTGCATCCATGCACCCACATGGGACACGAGGTGCTTTAACACTACCTCCCAGAAGTGTCTTATTTTTTTGGCTGTTTGTCTGAATTTTTCTAAGGGTACATGCTATTGGCACTCGTAGTCATGTGTGCATATGTCTGCTGCATCTTTTGAGTCCCTCCTTTAGTCTATTGCTGGGGTCTTATTCGGATATCTTTTTGTCAGCACAAGAAAGAGGGCTGTTCCTTTTTTTTTTTTTTTAATAAATAGACTCTCTCCTGAATTTTTTAAACCATAATTGCATTGGCCTAGTAATTTCCTTATGGTCCTCCATATGTGGCGCTATTGATGCTCGTCTTTTAGCACCTCTTGGATATGAAATTACTTTTGTCCTCTGGAAGAAGGCCAAATATACATTCAATTCCAGAAACAAAACATTTCCTGCTTAATAATATTAGGGTTCTAAAAAGCTCCCTTAAGCCTTCAAGCTTGACAGTGCCGCTTAGCCTCTTTGTCTTCTCTTAAGTCTGCATAAGCTTGGAAAAGCTGGAAGCTTCATCTTGATGCTTCAAATGCTTTACGCTTTTTAGAGTTTTCTTTATAAGATAAGATGGTTTCTGCATGTCAATTGCCTTCTGCTGTGGGATTAACACCACAATTGCATCTACTTTACAACACCTTCAATGCCTTTTTTTCCCGGGATGGTTTTTTCGGATTTTCTGCTGCCTTACAAATGATGCCTTCATATTTCTTTTTTTTTTTTTTTTTATTTTAGCGGATAATCATTGTTACATTTTACTCATTTAGGAAATTGATATCAGTCCCACTGGTAATTACTGTTGTCCTAATCGCTTATTCTGTTTTCTTGCAATGTTTTGTGAGCTTTCCTAATAGCATGGGTGCTGGTGGGATCATATAATGCAGCCTTTTAAACATGGCTAAAAAAAGCCTCACACTGTGTTTACCCTACTTAAAGTAGACAAAATTTTGCAGTTACACAGCTAACCAAATGCTACTGAGCTCTCGAGTAGCATGTGTTCTGTAGGGATCAAATTGTGCTGCTTGCTTGCAATTAAAAAAAAATTATAAAAATTATTGCAAATTTGGATCCATTCTTATGGATAAGGATCTTTAACTTTGAAGCATTTTGTATGTTTGGGTAATTGAACTTCATGGTTGGGCGAAGAAAGAAAATTAATTCTTCACAGTTTGAAACTGGAGCTTTTTCAAAATTAGACCTGTACATTATATGTGGTCCAATAGTTCCATTGTTAGTGTCTTGAAATTTCTTATAAATTTCATGCAGTAACCACTTAAATGATTTAGATGAGGCGACCAATGAGCATTAGAACAACTTAGGGTACAATGCTAAGTTATATTGGTTATCTTGTCTTGCAAGGACTGGAAAGAGGTCACTAATTATAACCGTGTTTCTATTGGTTACAGTGGACTTGCATTTATTGCTAATAGAAAGAATCTTGCTCAGCATGTCGTATTATTTAGCTGGTCAACAGATAATGGGAAGAGTGAGGCTACAATGATTGAGATTCTGAATGACGCTTGGATTCCACATCTTGAATGTCAAGGTACTATAATTTTTGTCTGACTGGCCTAAATCAAAAAGTTTCCTCTTATGCTTATTGTGTGTTGTCATGTAAGGGATTGGTTCTCCCCCTCTCTCTCCCGGGTTTTGTTCCCTCTTTGATTCCATTATCATAATCATCATCATCATCATTATTATTTTTTGAGTGTCTATTGTTCTTCGTTTTGGGGCATGTAATAGTGTTTGGGATGTACCCGTTATTGAATATCATATTTTCTTAAGGATTAGATTTATTATTATGTTTGCAACGTGAACCGTCCCCTTTAAAATTGCAATGACTCGATCACAACATGTCTAATGGAAGACAACAGGAAATTATTTTAATTCTTCGCTTCAAAAAATTTTCAATGGATCTTAGGTCTAAATTTGTTTGAATTGGAAGTACATTTTAAAGATTCATTTAATATGAATGACAGATAGTCAATGTGAAATATACAACAGATCGCATGCGAGTATATGTAAATTTATCAAAATCCATGACCCCGCCCTTGTTTTCTGATCAGAACTGGTAATCCACTAAAAATCGATATATGTACGCATAATCAAGGACTTGGAGGGTGACGAAGAATATTTCTCGTGAATCTTGATTAGTTTACTTTTTATTTCCTTAAATTCTTTAAGCTTATCCTTCTGAATCTTACCTTGATCTCTTTGACTTTAGTTTTAGAAGTTTTACATATATTTTTCTGATTATTATATTTTGATATGTTAATGGATTTGGGCCAATAATTAAGAATTAACTATATCTATTGAATAGTTCTCTTGCTGAGTTTTATTGTACTTTTTGCATATTTAGTTGTTAAAATGCTTGTTGATGTACTTGACATGTCAAAAACTAAGCTGTCGACACTTCCAGTAATTCTTCATTCTGGTTCTGTTTATTTATTTTTGTCTTCTTTCTCCATTTTTGCCCTTGGATGGACCTATTTTGTTTTATTAATCATATTATTAATCAAAATTGTCGGACTCTATTGCATATAAAAGTTATCTACGTAAGTATATATAAAAAAATTATGCCACCTTACGGAAAAGGGTAGTATTATTATCCTATATTTGCACCATATTTATTGTTTGCAAATAAATGTGTCAAGTTGAGAATCTTTATGAGCTAAAAGCATGTAAGCTGAGTGTACTACATGTGAATATTGAAACACATATTATTGCGCATTGGTTTCAGAGTCATTCAAATCAATTGCCTTAGCAGTGAGTACTAAAAATGATGGCCAATTAATAAACAGAATTTAAGTAACATTTCCATTGCATAGAACTAGTAACTACCAATTCACACATCTTCCTGAATGATGCTTTATGCTCTTTGCAAGAGTAAATTTTGTTCTTTTATCATTCTAGATCTCATTATTCCTGTTCTTTCTATCCAGAAGCAAAGATGTTAACTCGTTGAGTTTATGAGAACAGTTCTTTTTAAGTTCTCTCCAACTCCTTGAATTACATATACATGCATGCATGTACAGACATGTATGGAGAAAGGAAGAGGGTATAAATTGTGGTATAAAGGTGTTGATTAGAAAATAGGACGAGGGGGTTTAACAGGTTGGAGACAGTAATTTTTCATATACATGCACGCATAGTTGTGAATTTCACCTTTTTAAGTATAATTTTTTGATCATGTTAAATGAATCTTGAAAAATGAATTAGACCTCATGTAGTTGAACAATCATGAAAGTATATGAAGTATACAGGATGTACTTGAACAGTTAATTTTTACCATAGATTAATTGAATAATCTTGAAAGTACATTTGAATACATGAAAAAGTCTAAATGCAAATTACATTAATAAAAATTAACCATTAATGTTTTAAGTTGAGCATGATATAATTGTTTAAAAAATCATATGCATATTATGTTACTTCTAACATGTTATATATTTACTCGAATTCAGATATAACAATGTGATCAATAACTATAAACAAGAAGATTATGATTGTTTGTTGGAAATCAATTATCTAGTCCATAACTAACTCATTATATGTTTTATTTCTGTGCTTGGTGATAGATCGGAAGATTAAAAAGACTATAGTTAAGATATAAACTAGAGTTAGAAAAATGCTGCAGTTAGGAAGCTATGTAAGTCTGGAAATTATATACATAGTTTGGCACATAAATGCTTCTCTTGCTAAACATAGGATGTTAAATTCTCCATATTCGTTTTTCATTTTTATGTATATCTCAATATTTTTTCTCCAAATTCAGCTGATGGTGAAGACAATTTGATCTTGGGGCTCGCTGTTGACAAGGTTTCCCAGAATGAAAATGTTGAATTCACACTTGGTGACGAGGAAACAGAAGTTTCACCATGCTGTGTTCTTGCATGTCTAACTGTTGATGGGAAGATTTCTGTCTTTCACTTTGCGAGGTATTTTTTTCTTTCATTTTATGATTTTTAATATTCTCTTTATTCTATAACTGACAGTAGCTCTTAGGCCACTGATTGTCTTTTCCGGAGAAGTTACACCTCCTAGATTCGAACTTCTTCTTTTGTAGTGCCATAGGAGCTTCAGTATCATCTGAGTATTTGACTGATTCTGACGAAGACGGGGATTATTCTCAAGCGTCATCATTTAAACATGAGCCAGCCCAGATTTCTTTGGAAGTGAAGAGGGAAAAAGTTAAAGAGCAAGCCTTTCCAAGGGCGGAATCTTATGATTTAAGCAGGAATGGAACTGACAAAAGAGAGAATGAGATAATTTCTACTGTTGCAAAAGCGCAACCATTGAATCTGAACATCAAATCTGAAGATCAGGGTACACGATCTTTAACGTGGTCGAGTGGAAAAGTCGATTCTTCAAAAGGTTCTGATGAGAGATCTTCATTGCATTCTATTCCCAATGTTGAGCGTGGCTTCTACAACAAGTCTGATGCAGTTGATTCTGATGAGGACGGTGATTATTCTCAAGTGTCATCATTTAAACATGAGCCAGCCCAGATTTCTTCAGAAGTGAAGAAGGAAAAAGTTGAAGAGCAAGCCTTTCCAAGGGTGGAATCTTATGACTTTAGCAGGAATGGGGCTGACAAAAGAGAGAATGAGACGATTTCTACTGTTGCAAAAGCCCAACCATTGAATCTGAACATCAAATCTGAAGATCAGGGTACACGGTCTTTAACGTGGTCAAGTGGAAAAGGCGATTCTTCAAAAGTTTCTGGTGAGAGGACTTCATTGCATTCTAGTCCGAATGTTGAGTGTGGCTTCTACAACAAGTCTGATACAGTTGCTTCCAAACTTGCTCGAGATACTGTTCGAGATACTTCTCATATAAAGGAGAGGACTGGACCTTCAGTTGCATTGATCTTCTTCTGGTCAGCGTTTTGCTACGGGAACTGAAATTATGCATTCTTTGCCTGCACACAGGGCTTCACAAGTGCCATTGCAGGGGAGTTATTCATCAGGAAAACCTTTTGATGCTCAACCAAAAAAAGAAATTCATGCATCTCGCTCTCCAATGGGGTCCTTGTATTCTGAGCCAAATGCATCAAAGCAGTTCAGTAATGTAATTCTCTTAAGTTGCCATATGCTGCTGATACATCCATTCAGCTATTCTCTCTTTGTTTTGCTATTGAGTCCTCTAAAATTTGCTGTTTTTTGGCTCGTTTGCATAATTTCGAGGGTTATAATTTGCAGGAATAACTTCAGAGTAAATATTTTCAAGTTCACACCCATTGTGCTGGAGTTTATGGATTCTTGGCTATTGTTACATTTTATCGCTCTCTGTCACGATTTTCATTCTTGCTAGTTTATGTGACAGTAGTTTGGTTCTTCTCCATATTCCTGTTTCTATGATGAACAGACTATTGAATAACCTTATTTAAAAGTTTCATCTCGGAGGTTAGGCTGTTATATTTGCATTCATTTTCATTACATGTTTGGCACATGGATATTTCATAAGTTAGGCGTTTGATTATTGCATCCATGATATCTGCCAATTTTTGGGTCCACATTGCACCTCATTTAAAAGCTTCAGCTGTGTCATGGAGCTTAAAACTAGGTCAAATTCAAACACATTTTTTTCCTTGCATTGATCTAATTTAATAATGTAATCTTGCATGTGAAATTGTAATTTTGCCTACTGATGGCACATTCTTCAAAAGAATCTCTGAAGTTTCATCATTTGGAGGCTCAGGCTTGTAGGGGAGGATTAGTTAATTTATTTATTATTGTTTGAGGTATCTGATTCTTAAAGAAAAAAAATTAATTGTATGATGCCATGTTGACCATCTTTTATACCCTGTAGTGTAATGAAACATGCAATTTGCAAATTTTTTAATCTTTCAGGTTGAAGAGATGGCCAACAAACTGAACAACCTACTTGAAGGTATTGAAGGAAAAGGTGGATTTAAGGATGCATCTGTCAGCGCCCAAGAAGAATCAGTTAAGGAGTTGGAGGATGGTACATGGGCTCTTTCAGATAGATGCAGGATGTGGGAGGTTAGACTTTTCTTTTATACCCTGTGCCTTTATCACTTTTATATTGTCAATGTATTCTTCCGCTGGGTATCTATTCTTCAATACTTTTTTGTAGAATCAATAGTTTAATTAGGTTAATTATCTCAATGTTCACTGAAATTTACTCTGAGTTTCTACTTGGTCACTGAAGTTCAATTTCTGTACTTTTTATTTTTTATTTTTTTCCCGGTGGTTGCTGACTTTCAAAACTTTTTCCTCATTTATCACCTATCTCATTTCCATTGATCATATTCAAGGAACTTATTGCTGTGGTGAAAAGGGAGTCTGACAGAACAAGAGGTGTCTGTCAGACTCCAACTTTCCCATATGAATAAGTTTTTCATATCTAACTAAAGGTAATCCATGATGAACTAGTAAAATTTCTTGAAGTTCAATGATGAAGTAATAAAGCTGCATAAAGTTTAGTGATCACTTGGATGGATAATTAACCCTGGTTTAATTTGTCTTGTATCAATGTTTCAGTATAGGCGCCTTTCTGAAGTTTTGTATTCTTACACCTGTTCAAGCATTCTTGTGTTTTTGTTTCTCTGCCAATATCTTCCTCTCTCTTTTATCCAACCAGCTCATTTCTAATTCCAATTTCTAATAATGTGCAACATACCATAACGAAATCGTTAAGAATGAAAAATCAATAGAAAGAACTCAAAAACTATCACTATTAGACTTGATAGTTGAAAGTCCTGTCATGGATTCAATATAGCATGGTTTAAGCACATGAATCTTTTGATTTGTTGTAATCTGAATTCTCTAGGGTGACACTGTAATGAAGGTCATGTTGTGGGATTAAGCAGAGCTACAAGAGCATTTGTCTTACTATGAAATCCTTCTGTATGTGATTGAGAAACTATTAGGATGCTTCAAAAACTACGCTTCTTCCTTGCACAAGTGACTTAAGTTGATTTGGCTTGGTCAAGTGGATAAAGGGTGTTTGATAACCACAACCACAAATTTGAAACACATTAAATCTACACCACTCTTTCACCTCATTATAGTTTTTCGTTATAATGAAAACCGCACACCCCTTTAGTAAGTAACGTGTTGTTAAATATTTAATTTTTACAGGAAAAACTTATAGGGTAACTTCACGTTGAGTATTTATTATGTAAATGCTTTTTATCTAAAAGAGTTGCAAGAAACGGATAAATCCCGGTTGAATTATTTTTTTGCTGAAGATCAAATGATCTGACTTTGTTCTCTCTATTAATCTTTTTGTTTTGGAGTTATGTTTTTCTTTTGATACCCCCCTGGTTTTTTGGATTATGCTTAGCAATTCAAATTCAAACTACCATCCACTTCCATGTATTAGTTCTTAATCAATTTATGCATGTTTTAGTACGATATGTTAATTATTTTATTATTCATCTCTTAACCATGTAGAGAATAATGGATAGGCAACAAAGGCTGGTCCAACTTCTTCTCGATAAGACTGCACAAGGTAGTCTTCTAGCTCTTCTTTGTACGAGTTTGTATTTTGTGATTGTGGCCTTTCCAATGTAGATAATATTACTTGCTTTGTGAATATGTCAGATCTTTTTCTCTTTTTAATTTTTCTCTCTCTTTCTCATTTTTATTTTATTTATTTATTTGATGAACATGTGACCTTTCTATTTGCGCTTCGGTTTTTAACCCTAAGGGAGTTTGAATTCTGTGTCATTGTTGTTAGCAGACAAAAGCAAACTCTCTGATTTCAGAATTCTCCAAACATCTAGCAGTAACAAGAAAATTCTGAGTGTAAATGACTAATCCTTTTGGTTGGCTGCTTCTTAAGCAGTTGTGGGCTGTGGCATATCTGAACTCAGGCCCTATGTAAAATAACTCATTTTGATATCTCAAGTTCCATGCTAGTGCATATATCTTAACAATAAAATTTAATCCACCTTTTTCCTTTCTCAAAGTGCCAAAAAAAAAAAAAAAAGCCTATAAGAAATTTATTTTTGCAAAAAGAAAAAAAAAAAAAGAAAGGAAAGAAAAGAAAAAGACATAACAGAACTATTATTTTAGCTAGAGTGGTAGGCTTATCTTGAAGTATGCCTTTGATGCATATGATTCTTTAATACTTTAGCCGTTAATGAGCTACTTCTAGCATAAATAATTAAAATTCTTGTGGTTTATTAGCTTATGCCTAAACTAGTAAAGTAAATAAATTTGACAAGGACTGTGCTCTCACAAATGTTGAGGCAGTGTTGTGAGGCGTGTGCCTCACTTCGAAAAATTTGCCTCACAATCAGTGCCTTGAGGCATTATTCGACCAAGGCGGGCCTTGAGTCGGGTTTCAATCAGGCTTTTCAAAACCATGCGCTTAATATTAGGGTCATTTCTAATTTTCCAAAATTAAGATGAGTTTGCAACTTCTTAGACCGTCATGTGATAGATTTCCCAAGATGACTTGATAGGTATCATATATGATTAGGATCTTGCTGAAATTATTCAGAATTTATGAAAGTTTTATAAGCATACAAGAGGCTTATCTGTCTCCCAACGTGTTCTCCGCTTTCTTAATGCCCTGCATAATGAAAGTAAAGGTTTGCACCTTATTCTGCTGTGTACCCGAAATATCCCAGCAGCTAATAACTAGATTCAATGACATTCTTATTTATCTGCTTATCATATTTAATTGTATGCTTAAATGACTAATTATGTTTAAAGATATATGGGCATGATCTTCTGAAAATTAAATGATCGGATCATGTTGTACTGTCTTAATGTTTTGGAATCTTGCAATTATATTGCTAGATCTCGAAGATCCTAGCACTTTTTATGATCCTAACTATTTAAAAAATTATCTATTTTTTTAAATTAGACAATAGAGTTTTTTGCTGCATTTTCAGCTATTTATGTATTTTTTCTTGTTGGGCACTTTCAGGTGCTTATATCAAAATTTATGCAGGAAAAGAAAGGGAAAAACTAAAAAAAAAAACTTACGTTAAATTTATAATTTCTCGGCCTGTTGGCCTTTCCTAAGAAATGACAGTAATGTTCCTCCATTCATGAGATTATACTCTTTTTATCTTCCTTCATCTTTTAAATATGAGGGTGTATGGTTTTTGATTTTGTGAGAATTGATTTGGTGATTCCATGGGGAATGTGTGGTTAAACAGTAGTATGGGCTGATTTTAAAAATGAATTGTTAAAGGGAATGTTGAAAAAATTGATTCTCCAAGAATTTGTCCTTTTTATATATGCATACAAGGCCTAATGCATTTTCATTTGTCCTCCCCCCCCTCCCCCCACTCTTTTCTCTTTTTCCCTTGTATGTGTGCATTTCTCTTCCTCTTACCTCTTCTTTTTCTCTTTTGGGTTAGATGTTTAATTGGCTTACAAAAGTGTGTTCTGATTGTTCATAAGATTTATGAGTTGTATTTTTGTGCTAATACCAATCGTGATTGGTATTCATAAGTCTGTTGTTTGAAAATTATTTGCAATTTTAAAATTTTTATGAAGAAATAAACTAAAACAAAAATATACTTTAATTTCAAGTTTTGGTTGAATACTTAATTGCTAACGCAATTTTCATTCTATTTTTCGGTTGTATCATTTGATTTTAGTTAGTTATGAACTTACGGATGGTTAATTTGAAGATAAGTTAATTCAGTTATATTTTCATTCTTAATTTAGCGCCCGTTCAAAAGGATTTTTTTTTAAAAGTAGAAATGGTTTTGATGGAAATGAGTGGTAAAGATTTGTGTAGTACAGATTTGTCCCATAAAATGTGCGGATGTGATTGTTTTGACCAAATTCTGTTTTTAAAGTAAAGGGTTAACTTGATTAGATTCTTACAATCCTTAATTTGATCTCTTGATCTGATCTGCTAGTATTCCCCACAATTTTCATTCTGTATTATCTACATGTGTATCAATCTAGAATAAATTTTTATAGATTAGTTGCTGCTTGTGTTGTATCATTTGATTTTAGTAAGTTATAGACTTATGGTTGTCTAATTTTTGGATATTTAACCGTCAGTTATGTTTAATATTTAATTTAATTAACTTTATTAAAATCTTACAATCCTTAACTTGATCTGTCGATCAGCGTCCTTCACGGAGTTAGATTCAAAATTATAATTTGAATGCTTTGATTAGTTCTGCATGATCAGGCATGTCAGATCCCAGATGGTAATACCATTTGTGCTCAATCATCAAGAGCATTTGTTAATATAGCGTGACGAGTGTTTTCTTTTGGAATCCTCCTTGTTCTTTTTTTCTAGGGGATTATGGTTACTTCATGTGTCCTTAAGATACATGTCTGCTGATGTGTCTGCTTTTGTTGATGAATGTAAACTATTATGTTGCACTGTATATGGACTTTATTCTTTAAGTGCCATTCTGAGTTTTTTAGGAGGTAGCCAATTATTGGTCCATATTTTCGATTTCCTTAATTTCCTACAATGTAAAAAGCGAAACATATCCCTTTCAACGTTGCTGAACTGATAATTTTTTGTTTATCTTTTTGCGATCTCCAGTTTTGGCAAGGAAAGTATATGTGGAAGGAATTTTCAAGCAAGCCACAGATAGCCGGTATCGGGACCTCTGGAATCGTCAAAAATTGAGCCCTGAACTAGAGTTGAAGCGCAGGCATATCTTAGATTTAGATCAGGTAAAAGATACTTGAATATCTCAACTGATCTTTCCCCATTCTTTCCTGCATTTCTGAAGCTTTTACTCACTTATATTCCAGGAGTTGACCAATCAGATGATTGATTTGGAAAGACACTTTAATGCTCTTGAGCTCAATAAGTTTGGTGAAAGCAGAGAGATGCAAGCAAACCGAAAATCTTTACAAAGCTGGCGTGGACAATCGAGGTACTGAATTATGTTGTTCCTCTTCACCTTTTAGAAGCCACAGTAAATTCATTCGTTTTAGTTGTGGATTAGAACATAAAAACCTTCATGCTTGCTGTAACTTTTTTCTTCTTCTATTTCTTGGGGTTTAGTAAGCTATGCGACTAATCGAACTACTTCAGATTTTTGAGAGAAGATGGCTAGATTGTAACATGTTTAAGTGGGGCTTCTTGCAGGCACATTCAAGAGTTGCATAGTTTACATAACACAATGAGTGCACAATTGGCAGCTGCTGAGCAACTTTCGGAGTGTTTGTCGAAACAGATGGCTGTTCTAAATATAGAGTCTGCTGCAAAAGAGCAGGGTGTAAAAAACAAGCTGTTCGAATCTATCGGTCTCTCCTATGTTGGCGCGACCCACAGGTCCCCAAGTAAGCAAAGGACTCTTGATACCTTGTCAAACAAAGAAGTATCGGTAACTTCCCATTCTGTTTGTGCTAAAGAAAAGTCTGCTAGAGGCCAAGCTAATCCTGCGAAGGGTTATGAACCAGAAACTGTAAGACGACGTCGGGATTCACTGGATCAGGTATAACCCATCGCTTGTTTCTGCATTCTTCTCATACTGTCCCTAATTTGTGCTGTATTGCTGACTGTACAACTGAATTTATCTTCCACATGCTGTTATATGGTTCATGTCTTCTCCGTCTGTCGGCCCCCCAAAATTTTTCATTAGGAATATACATCAAAAGAGGTGACTGTATTTGTTTTTCTTTAACCTCTTTCCCCTTATTTTTCGTTGGGTATGTGCACGAAAGAGGTAACTGTATTTTGCTGCCAAATAGATTTTTAAACGTTTTGAGTGAAAATTTACAAGCTGATGCTCTGCCGCATCTCCAGTATCTTCATGAAGATATTATTATATCACAATAATAGATACGTCTCTTCGTGGTAAGTTTTTCAGAATGAGAACTCTAGCGTGGAGAGCTGTGACTTCACATCATAGCACATCTTATCGTAACTGGGAAGGTGATTGAGATCGGACCCAGACACAGTCGAAACTAATGGGAAATCCTTTTGTGGTGGCCAATTCTACACCATTTGTTACCTGAACAGTTGGTCTTGTAAGCCTTTGCTAATTTTTCTTCTCATTCTGGTGTTGAAAAAAGGGGAAGCCTGAGTCTTAGCTGAGCAAGAATGAGGAAAAAATGATATGGTCATGCAACTGGGAGTCTGACGCCAGAAATTATAAAAGTCACCGTTTGTTAACTTCACAGTTGGTTCGATAAGCTAATTTTTCTCTTCACTCTGGCATCTGAAAGTGAACACCTGTAACTTGGCTGGGTAAGAATCGGTAAAATGATACAAGTCATGGAACTGTGAGTCTGATGCCAGAAATTCCAAGGTCATTTTCCTTTGCTTCCCTAGGTAGCCAGACTCAACTGTCTGCAAAATGTTTAACCCCCTTCTGGTTTCTAACATTTGTGGATTCAGCTTGGATCTCTAGCGATAAGCAGATTGCCCAGCATTCTTCTTAGATATACCTAAACATTCACTACCTAGAAACATTGGGTTGTGGACGAGCCATGTTAAAATTTACATTTGATTTGATCTCCTATCACCTTCTGGGCAAAATCTATGTTTGTTTTATAATTCAAATAGGAAAGAGGTGGAAGTTGTTTTGGCCCCAAGTAAATAAATAATAAAGGTATTAAATAATCATAGGCGCCATGATGTTTACAAGCTGTCTGGTAAATGACATTTACCTTAATTAAGCATTGTATAAAATTTACTTTTGAGTGGTGATTTGTGCAAAGGGATTTTATTGGGGAATGTGGGGTTAAAAGTATGGTTTTATGGGGAAATGTGATCTTTTACTGGGAAAAAAGTGATTCTTTGTAAAACCAATTTCATACGGGGGCTAAGGTATGCAAATGTTTCATTACTAAGCTTTTTTGGTTACCACTACTCTAAACAAGTAAATTCCAATTTCCAAATATCACGTTACAAATCCTTTGTCCTTTTGGATTACATTGATCTTTTTATTCAATCAATCACTTGCTTGCCTTGATTTTTGACTACTCTAGATCTTTTTATTCAATCAATCACTTACTTGCATGCCTTGATTTTTGACTACTCTATGCAGAGTTGGAGTAGAATTGAGCCTCCAAAAACAACTGTTAAAAGGATGCTCTTGGATGAAGATGGCGACTTCAGTGCAAATCGATCGTTGTTTCCAGGCAATAAACAAGATCTAACTCCTCAGTGCCAGAAAGGACCAAGAGTTTCCCGTTCAGCACCATCTCATTTATCCACAGCCTCTTCGTTCCAGTCCAAAAACAGAGGTAAGTCGCTCTTCTAGATAAGATACAGCTTCCAGATCTTATTTCTAACAACTGTATGGTTATACTTGATAGTGTTTATTTTGAGTTGATCAGGCACTCCACAAATTCCAGAAGATCAATCCATTGAGAGCTCATCATCATCTATGGCCCAGTGGACATCCGTGAAACCATTGTCAACAAAAACTTCCATATTAACATCACAATCTGCCTTGGAACCAAAAACCACTCGAGATACTGCACAAGGAACTCACAGACTGACTGATGAAAAATCAAGTACTTTACCTTTTGTTGGAAAGAATGATCTCTCTGCAGCAAATGAAGATATATTTGTTCCACAGTCTATGGTGCACCTTGGTCAAACACCGCCTCTCACCCTGAAGTTCGCTGGACAGACGCCCACAAAACTGAAAGATTCTGGTGAAATTTCAGTTTGTGATGATAAGAAACTTGGTTCACCGACAATCAGCAATGACAATCATATCGCAGCCAAGACAGGGAACTCACTGTTTGAGCCAAACTTTCTATCGTCAACATCATCTACTTTTGGTTCTGGTTTCAGCCTGTCAAGGAATGAGTTACACACTGGGAATTCATTAAACAAAAGCCAGCCCAGTATAGCAGCATCATTTTCGACATCACTTCAACCTACCTCAAGGTCATCATTAGAGTCAGTCGGTTCTTCGTCATTGTTTCCATCTTTCCTGTCAAATTTAAGTCCACCCACCGTGTCTCCTGCATTTCCACCCAATACTAAAACCAATATAGATGCTAGTTATAAGGCATCACAATCTCAGACATCAGTTTCTTCACCTCTGAAATTTCCTTCTACCTCTTCCTTTCCAAGTGCTGATCCATCTGTTTTTCAGCCAAAGCACGAGTCTCCAAAATCATCTTCTCAGCCTCCTGTGGTCATGTTTGGCACAAAGACAGATGGGATTTCTCCAAATCAGGCTTCAACTGCCAATTTGTCTTCAACAATAGAAGGTAGCACTACAACCCAGGCTTCATCTTCTAAAGTCGAATTAGCAGTGCCTGTATCTGATTCCAGGGTTGAACCTTCAGGGTCTTCAGCATCTGAATCCTCAATGAAGTCAAAATCTGGTATTCAAATTGATTTTGGCAGCATGCTAAGTTCTTCAATAGATGTTGAATCAAATATTAAGACAGAACAGCCTTATCCAGCGGATGCTCCATTGGAACCGGCTGTATCAACTGCCGAGGCTGTTCCTGGTGTGAAGCCTGTAACTTCTGATGCTTCTCATGAGGATGAAATGGAGGAGGAAGCCCCTGAGTCAGATCAAACCACTGAACTTACATTTCAGAACCTGGGTGGGTTTGGGTTGGGATCTGTGCCAAATTCAACAGCTACAAGTTCAAATCCATTTGGTGTAGCAGTTGTTAGCAGAGATGTTGCTTCTGCTAGCTCACCATTTACAATGTCTGCTCCTAGTGGCGAGCTGTTTCGACCTGCATCCTTCAACTTCCAATCTCTACAAACTTCTCAAGCATCGCAACCAACAAGTGTCGGTTCCTTTTCTGGAGGATTTAATACTGGGAACACTAGTCCAGTTTCTGCTGTGAGTGGGTTTGGACAACCAGCTCGTATTGGATCAGGGCAGGAAATGCTGGGATCGGTGCTTGGTGGTTTTGGACAGTCACGACAGCTTGGTGGTGGTCTTACAGCTACTAGTGCTGCATCTGCAAGTGCCTTTGGTAGTGGTTTCATGGGGGTTTCTTCTGGTGGTTTTGGAGGTGGCTTTGCCTCAGCTTCTACCGGTGGTGGGTTTGCCAATTTGGCATCAGGTGGTGGAGGATTTGCTTCTGCTGCCACAGGTGGT
The DNA here is from genome assembly GCA_963692815.1 of Nyctanthes arbor-tristis. Lineage (NCBI taxonomy): Eukaryota > Viridiplantae > Streptophyta > Magnoliopsida > Lamiales > Oleaceae > Nyctanthes > Nyctanthes arbor-tristis. The sequence goes on along the minus strand of CAVNYN010255963.1, from coordinate 14,759 downwards.
GGATTTTCTAGTTTAGCATCAGGTGGGGGTGGATTCGGTGGATTTGCTGCTGCAGTAACAGGTGGGGGTGGATTTTCAGGAGCTGCCACTGCTGCTGCAGGATTTTCAGGTACATGTTGCGGTGCAATATATAAATTGCAAATTGAACTGACATATTGATTTATACACGGCGGGAATAATCTAAATGAAGCTTTGGTTTTAAGAAGACTAATTTAATTGTTAAAACAATGAATAATTGCAATACTATTGCAAATAGAAAGTGATATCATTCAGGACTTGCAGTGAAGAGAACTAAAGAAGACGCACCTACTATTTTGACCAATGACCTTCCTGGTTTTTCTTTCTTTTCTTCAATATACTTTAAAGGTGGTGGATTTGGAGCTTTTGGCAATCAGCAAGGCAGTGGGGGTGGGTTCTCGGCATTTGGTGGCAGTTCAGGAGCTGGAAGACCTCCCTCCAACTTCTTCACGGACATAAGGAAATAATTGCTACTGACGGCCCATATGGAAGTTAGTTGGGAACCTGTTGCGGAACATGTTGCTTAAGCATAACACGGGTGATGAAGAACTCCAGTATTCAGTTTCTATTATCCATGGTTTTTCTGCACTCTATCTATACTTGTATTTTAATACTTCTTTGCAGGCTTCCACTCTCTACTTATACAGAAGTTTGTTGGATTCAATTGATAGCATGGCGCTGTTCCACTAAATATGTATTAGGTACGTCTATTTCATAATGTGTTTGTGTTTATGTATGTTGATAAGAAGACAGTAGCAGAATTTTAATGAATTGTGTGGAAGGACGAGTATCGTCCCAATCGTGCAGCCCATCTTGATAAAATTTCTTTTTGGTTCCGCGTTGTGGTTCTCTCTCGTATCCGATACTTGACTTATGCAGAACTGCTGGCGAACTTTAATTATGCAGGTATGGTTCGTGGTGAGGGTGGTGATTTCACAAAGGATCAGGAGTCTTAAATGGACAGATGCTTTTGTTGTGAAACAAGAGAGTTGGTTCTTGTGGTCTATTATTGTAGTACTCCAGGTCACTTTCTTGAGTTTTTGTTGTATGGGCTTCCTGTACTTCGGATTTTATTGAGATGAATTTGTAAATATGGATACCCTTTTCTTATAATTTTGTGGGTTAAAATTCAAGATTTGACGGCCAAGGGGAACCCCAACCCCCACTCTCCAAAAAAAAAAAAAAAAAAAAAGGAGAGTGAGAGAGAGAGAGATTAGATGACGAGTAAAATCAAGTGGATAACATGTTGATGACTTCATACTTATCGTTTAAACCTTAGTAGCTCGGGTAATCAATCGTTTAGTAATGCTATTTGTACATTATACTAATAGAATGGATTAGTTTTGCTAAACCATAATAATGTACAAATAACAAACTCTGAATGGTTTTTGTTAGTAAGTAGTGATGGATTGGTATAAAAATTCTTATGAGTACCCTTTGTTTCAACTATATGGTACACTTTATTTTTTCACAAGAATTAAGAAAAATTATTAGAAAAATAAATTGTACAAATGATTTTTTCAATTTGCATTATTTAATGAAGCTAGTAATAGTTATTACGAATGGCATCTTGGTAGCTTTTCAAACTTTCTTTTCTATTACTGCCTTTTTGTAATATCAAAAAAATTAATAGTGAACATGTAAAATTTAACTCTTCAATTAGACTAGAATTCTAAATTTAGCACGTAAAGGGTATTATTATTTATTTATTATTTTGTGGGGTCAATAGTTTCATTAATTTAAGTATGTGGTCGAAAAACCTAGCATTCATGTCGCCGGTCGAAAGAAACGTTTATTGAATTTTGAGTGCCACCTGACTCTCATTACTGGGACGCTTTGCACATTCCGATTTTGAACTGAAGTCGTTCACTTTGGATCATTTTCAACTGAAAAGAATAAAGAAAAAAAATAATCTATTTGAAAATCGTATCAACGTTTAATATTTAAGACATTTGGTACTATCTTATTAGAGTATAAAATTTATGGTTACTATTACATCGCCACATCACTTTATAAAAAGAATTTTGTAGGAGAATTATTAACAAGTAGCTCAACTCTTCTCAAAAGAGACAAGTGAAAAACAAATGACTCTTAGTAATGGTGCATGATAGCAGTTAGGCTCGCTGCAACAAGTTTTTGGCACTTTAAGAGTTTCTATGATCAAATCAAGTTCCGACATGTAAATTCAAAAAGTTCAATTTATCTTTAAATTGGATATTTGAACACGTATGTGCGTTCTCGAGTAGTAGATTTCGGTATTCCTCGAGTACGTACAAAAAATCCTTTCAATTCACAGGGTACACATAAATGTTAGTCGTTAGCAATTGGCATCTTATTGACACTAAATGGTTGGTACTGGATCCAGATTATTAATGAATATGAGTGTTCTAGATCTCTATTTTTTATGAAGGCAATTATACACTTCTCAATATCTCGATTATACAGCTAGTTGTATACACTAATGAACTTATAATTGTTCCAAAAAAGTATAAGATATGTAAAAGTATTGTGGCCGAGTATTGAACTAGCCTAAGTGCACAATTGTAATAAAAGAGCGATCAATACATGATAAAATATAAGATATGACGAAGCGTTTAATCTAAACATCAAGTATAAATACCGTTAAATATTGTCTCAACAAGATTTTTAGAACACTATCTCATGTAAGTTTTACTTGTAAACATGCATAACGATAAGTAGTCTTTATTTTTTTCTTTTTTTTAAAATTAATCAGTCGACTGATGTGTAATGATAAACTAAATTTTTTTTTTTTATTTTTTGAAACAGGTATTGATAAACTAAATTAAAAGATAAAAATAAAGTATGTTGTCCGTCGATGTTGGCACCACAAAAGTATCATAGATTAGAAAGATCGAGTCATGAGTGAGTGTAGTCAATCATATTCATGCCATCTTCGTTTTTCCCCCCCCCCCCCCCGTTTTTTTTGGAAGGGGGGGGGGTGGGGCCCCGGTCTTCTTTTAATAATAATTATCAATATATATATATATATATTTTAATCTTACAAGTTACAGTTACAATTAGATAAAAAGGGTAGTGAGAGAAATTGGAAAGGAAGCAGGCAGGGGAGCTAATAGTGGGATGGAAGGGGCAATTTTCCAATGCAAAAACGGGGGAAAATATATATGCAGCTGATATCAATTACTGCTGATAAAAGATAATTATGCGACTGAAATCGGTTGAAATTAGCACTGGGTTAGGTTAGGTTTTGTATTTTTTTTTTTTCATTTTCCTTTCTTAACGAGGATTTGTTAATTAATTATTAATTGATTTGAAAAAAGGAAACCATTTGGATGCTCCGATTTTAAATTTTCCTTAATTTTGATTTAGAAAAAGGAATTCATAGTGCAGTGAATTTTTAGAATAGAGCGTTTGTTTGGGGGGGGGGGGTTGCATATGATGCGTTGTTGCGGATGCGGATTGAGGTGGAGAGAAATACGAACGTGGATTCGGGATTATGACAGGATTCAGTCGCTTGCTGTGAAACTGATCTACATTCAGATTGCTTGCTCATTGATTGGATCGCTTGGTGCGTTTTACAACGGGGTCTTGCTTGTTAGTTTGGCCGTCTCTTTATTCGCACTTGTTGCCATTGAGAGCAGCAGCCAGAGTCTTGGCAGGACCTATGCCGTTCTTCTCCTGGCTTCCATTTTTCTCGACCTTGCCTGGTTCATTCTCTTTTCTCATATAATCTGGTGCGGCCTTTTCTTTATCATTACTTATATATTGCTATTATTACAATTTCTTGTTCTCCATCATATCATTCACACCAACTTGTCATGTTATAATTCAAGTATACAGTATGAAACCCTCTTAAAGTTTCAAATGATTATGAACATTCATTTATTCATTCATTCATTCATTCATGGGCGCGGTTGTTTCCAGAGTGATGTTTATTAGTTAGCTTTGAGGCACCAGACATGGTCGTTTTAAATGTAGCATATTATTTAACAAGCGTTGCAGAATTTATTTAGTTTCTAATTTGTCACATGGTTTCTTTCTTCAAACTGGGTAGATTTGTAATGACAGAGCTTTTTATGCTTTTCTCCCTATGTTAATTGGGAAAATGTGCCTGGATTTTACTGAGGATAATCTCCTTCACAAGTACGCAATTGCAAGTTATCAATATCCAAAGGCGTTATGTACAATGTATTCTTGCATTCAGACAAATTCTGTGCTGAACCAATGAACCAAGCCAGCTTTAGGAATTTTATCACTTGCTTTCATGTGATCATATGCCAGAAGCCCGGAATTTTATAGTACCTGGAATTATTTGGAAGCACAACTTGTCTTTAAATGTTTCTTTTTATCATTCCCATGTTTAACATGTTTAGCAGCTGCCTTTATTCAATATTTTGGTGAAGAGGAGGCAATAATAGGAAGTTACGTCTTGTCTTTTTCTTACTTGGGTTTTGTCTTTAACTAAAACTGCTCTTTTGAAGAAGACATTACCTAGGCCTACAACGCAGAAAAGGTTTCCATATGAAAATCTGATAATTTTTAGTGAAGAATGAACTGAACCTGGCCTGCTATGAGCTGATTTCCAGTTGGACTTCTACAAGATTCGAAGAATAGAAAGAAAGTCCTACCTATCTAAGTTACTACCTGAACTAATCCAGACTGCCTGAGAATGTGGTTCAGTTGCAAAATCCTTCAAGCATGTCAAGTGAATGTTCACTTCTTGAACATTGCAGTCAGGTGATAATTGATCTACAACCTTAGAAGCCAAAATATTTTTATAGGTTCCTTTTTCTGACTTTTTCCTTCAATCTTATTGTCTGCCTTTTGGAAGCAAGTAAAGGTTGATTAGTTAAGAAAGCAAAACAATAATGAAAAGAAATATTTAAATTTGAAGAACGAAGTAAATTTATTGTGATTTTGAAATAATGTAGAAGCACAAGGAAACAAGCACTCATTCATACTACCTCCGTCCCACAAAGATGGTCCTTTATTCTTTTTTCATCCATCCCAAAGTATAGTCCACTTTCTTTTTAAAAATGTACTTGAAATATTAGGTCTCTTATATGCCGCTATTTAAAGTGGAATAATTAATAAATGATAGGTTATAATAGAAAAATAGTGTTAAAATTTACTTTTCCGATACTATTAAATGAACTTTGCTTAATCTATGTGGAAAAAGGAACAAGACCATCTTTGTGGGAAAAAGGTAGTATAATTTAAAGGATGGTTGATTCTCATTATATTTTCAAATTATAATAACAAGGTAGAATGAGTGGTGGAGGTTTAAAGGGTGTTTGAAATGTACGATTGTGATTGAGTAGTTGTTAAATTAGTGTAGGTAAAAGTAAAATCATAATATATGTAATGAGAACCAAACAACGGTTTATTCTCATGGCTAAGAGCCAAAAGCATGTGATTTTCAATTGACATGGTAAAAGTGTTTTGGATTGTTTAGGAAATCTGTTTTATTGACTTCAGATAAATTTGTAGAAATTGCGTATAGCGTTCACTACATTATCTTCTGTGAAGTGGGAGATACTGATTTTCCTCGTGGAAGTGAGGAAGTGAGCCCCTTCCCATCCAACCAACGAGCATACTTCATGCCATTTTTGTTAACTAAAATGTGCTACATCAGTCTTCCCATCACCGTTGGTTTCACTGTTCTAATGCTTTATCTATGCATGCAGGCCCATGTCATCTGAAACATATGGAACCTTTGTTGTCTTGTCGGTGAAGCTCACCTTAACAATGCAAATTATTGGATTTTCTGTGAGGTTATCATCTTCATTACTGTGGATGCAGATGTACAGATTGGGTGCTTCTTACATAGAAAATTCAGCTCCTCGAGAAACAGATGCTGATTTGACAAATAGTTTTCTCAATCCTGCTACTCCTATAGTTAGACCTCTCTCTGGTTCTGACGATGCCATTGGAGGCGCCATATATGATCCTGCTTATTATTCGTCCCTCTTTGAAGATGGTAGAGATGATGCAAGTTTGATAGGGGTATGATCCTCTAACTAGTCTTATGCTGTTCAAACATCGCCTCACCTCTCCTTCCCCCTACAAAAACAAAGGAAAAGAATAAAACACATAAGCTTATAGAGAACAATAGAAGTCACAGCATCAAATGAAAAGTTGAATAGCTAATTGTGATATCTGTAGCCCGATCTCTTGTACCTCCAGATGGCTGGTAAAATTTTAGGAAATGTAAACTTAGACAAATGGCAAACTGGTATCAGTTAAGATCATGTTGGTTGAGAGGCAGAAAAGATGTTTCACCTGAATGTTATAGTCGCCGCAAGTGATTATTTCTATTTAGAAATGGTAGATCGAATCTGTCGAAAAGAGGGAATAAAGTTTGGGTCGATATAAAATATGTGAATGTTATCGCTTTGACCTATTTTCATTTTGACATAGAAATAGTTTGCTAACATGGGCACAGTTAATAATAGTCCTAAGAATCAGTATCTTCTGATTTTTAATAGACTGAATAAGTAAACATGTATTCTTCGGATACATATATTTATTTGTGAGCAAGACTCTTCTTCACTGCGCTGATGCACCGAGGTAAAACTTTGCACGTGCACGGGGGTGACACATCATCATAATAACATCATTTTTCATTTTTAATTTAGGTGAAATTGGTCAATCACAAGACAAGATTGAAGGAAATCAACAACTTGGGGTATTGGCTAAAGTTATTTCAGTTCCTTTTAGGTTGGTAAACAAAATAGAATAAGTACAAATGAGTACTTAAAGAAGTGTGCATATGTATGGTCCCACGAAATATGTGGATGATTTTTCTGTTTTTAAACAGAAACAGGACCTGAACTTGGGGGACTTGGTTTCAAATCACACTAAGTGAGTAACTACAAGTTATCTGCCGTGTTATTAATTTCTCTTCTAGTTAAGTCATCAGGCTTACAAGTAGTTTCTACCTGTTATCTGTTCTAAGATGTGCATACATGCACCTGAATTGGATGGGGTGTGCTCGGCCTCTGGGGAGGGCGGGAGAGCGGAGAGGTAGTCATGTGTTGGCAAAGGATGAATTGCGATTACAAGCTGAGAAAGACGGACTTACTTCAAGGCATGAAGGTTAGATAAATGTAAATAACTTAAAATTAGCAGTGGCATTAAGAGGGTCATGATTTTCATTGACCATGAGACTTCACCAGACTGAATATGCTGCAAAATCATGATTTTTTGAAGGAGCAGTGTTCTGATTTAGAAGCAAGCAGTATCAGTTAGGAGAAAGCTTTTGCCGTAGCCAGCATTATAGAAATGGTATGAAGCCATCTGAGTTAGGAGAGAGTTTCTGCCGTAGCCAGCATTATAAAAGTGGTATAAAGCCATTTGAGACAGTCTCCTGATGGTTATATGAAACTGATTGTGGAGGAGGGGGATGCAGTTAGGACACTGATAAGAAAATAACAAAAAGAGCCGAGAATAGATTAAAGAAAAATCTGACGGTTATGAATATGGGAAGTTTTATTGGTTCTGTGTCTGGCACACATCATAATTACCTTGAGGGGCTGCTTTGGTTTGGTAAAGATGAAGTCTAAAAGCAGCATAGGATCTTAGAAATTGTTGACTCTTCTTTTCCTGAATGCTTTACCATATACCGGTTTACACCCACGTCAGTTTCAATAAACTATCATTTTGTGGTGCATATATGCTACTGTTACATGTCATCTTCTCTATTTACAGGGTGGTCAGAATCATGGCATTGCTGTGGATTCACCTCCTTCAGCTGAAAGTTCTCGACCGAATCCAGCAGTGAGTAGATCTTATCATCGCATCGAAGATGTGAGTAATACTTTTCTTAATGTGCTCCATATACTGATTCAGTTGTCAATTCGTTGAAGGAATAGCATTTTTAATCATCCTGTGGTATTCAATTTATTATGTTCTGTGGTCCAAACAAGTTCAACTTGTGCTACTAGAAAATGTTTGATTGGAGACATGGATATCTACGAATTTTTTTAAGATAACCCTGAGACTTAATTGTCTGGAAAATCCATCAGCATGCTTTTGCATTTTCTTGCAGTTGATGCTGCCAATGCCATTCTTGATTGATTGTGCAGATGTTTTGCTAGAAACTATCAACTTCCATGATAAAAGTAATAACTAGATAATCAACTTTATTTGCAGGACGATAATGCTGCCCGGAAGCTCCAGATAGTTTGAAATTGGACTAGTTGTTACATTTGGTGGTGTTCATATGCCGTATTCTTTGTTCGGATGATTATTTTTTCACTAGATTCTGCAGGCTTTCCCCATGTGTCAGATGGCAAGGTTTGTAAAGTTTTTCCAGTTGCAATATATTTAGTTCGATAAAATGCTCTGGAAGACGTTGAGGCACCTAAATCGTCATGTAAATGTTCGAATGAAATCAAAAATTTTGAAGCAATAGAAAGGCGGCCATTTAAGCGCCTGAACTGCATTGTCCATTCTTGTATTCACGTTGAGAATTACCTCTCTTTATCTTTTTCAATTAATGCAACAGAAGAATTTGGAGTAAGAGATGTAAGTTATTACCCATTCCCATCTTTTAACTCAATTATCAAAAGAGGTTTGTGCATTTTTATTCACCCCCTTCCCCTCCTTATCATGTATTAGGGGAAACACAAACTCGTTCAAATGTCATGGTATTCCAACTACTCATTGACAATTTATATGCTACAAAAAGACAGAAATCGCGGTTTGAGTTCTCTTGTCTCTTGTCATTGATCTCCGACGCGCCGGGGGTAGGTTAATGTGTTTATTATCAATAACGGATGTGATCGTAGATTTTAAATTTTAAAAATTCTTTCACCATATCTGAGTGCATCATAAATTGTTGGTAGGCTGTGGACAAGTAAAAAGGAAAAGTAAAGGCCCCAACATTGCATGTAATGAGTTCATGGGTTTTCAATCTTTATTGTGAGGTTTGAGAGTCTCTTCAATTTGACAACACGGGGGCAAATAAATAATAAATAAGCCACATAGAATACAACTTCAATGAGTTGTGAAATGAATATATATATATATATATTCATTGACTTATTTGGGAAATATGAGGAGAGTATATACAAAATATATGCTTTTGACGCTATGTCTTGAGGGCGTGGTAGATTTTTATTTTTGGAGTGACGTGATGTGATAAAAAATATTATAAATCTCCATCCCGTTAGAGAGGCTCCACAATTTACTACTGCATTCAATTTGATGCAATTTTCACATGACATTATTATAACAAAAAGGCAAACTATTTTCCCTTTGTTTTTACCCCATTTATTTTGAACTAACGGTAATACGTGACTTTAAGTTAAAATTGACAATTTTCTCCAAGAGAAGCAAATTTACGCATTCAATTAGGGCACTGAAATTGGGTAACACTGTCGAAAACTAGAGCATATCCCAGTCTATTCTATAAAAGACGGACCACTTAGAAGAGAAATCAAATTAGTAATGTTATTTACTTAGGATCACATATTACCAATTTTTAGATGAAATTAATTGACACGATCTGGTTCTTGCAACCTACTATTCTTGGCTAATGGCTATAAATGTTAATTATATTTTGAATTTTGTACATATTACGGATTGACGTGAACTTAATCTAGTATGGGGTGAGCGTGTCCATTTTTGTTTTTTTTGGGTAAAGGAAAATTATGTGTCGTATAATGATATCGAAATTGGTTCTTGATTAAGTGTACCATTTCCCACTCTATAAAATAATCCTGATCTATTACTATATGGTATAACATCACATGGTATCACATGATCATATAGCGTGCATCGAGGCACGTCATATAGAAAATCACAATCATATGACGTGTCTCGATATACGTTACATGACCATATAACATCATATGATACCATGATATAACATTTTTACCCTACAAAATGTCTTTTGCTTAATAAAAAGACTAAAATTCATGCAGTCTAATAACATCTATTTGTGTTTCCACATTCTATGGCAGAGTTTAATTCTCCTTTCCTTCACTCCCAAATAAAATAAAATGACTTATAAATGACTTATTAGTAAACCAAAAAAAAAAAAATCTTTGGTTTTGGTTCCAAATTCCAATATAATTTGTTATACAACTTTCTGAACAGCGAGCTTCTTATGCTCTCCTCTCCTGTCCTCTCCTCTCCTCTCCTTGTATCCATTATTTTGGTTGGTATAATTTGAGGGGGCAGTGCCTGCCAGCCTTTTCTTCTTGGTTGGTTCAATGAGAAATCAGCAAAAATCTTGAGCTTCATTTCTGATTCAGATTCTTTAAACCACAAAAAAAAAAAAAAAAAAAAATTCATCCCGACCACCAAAAATAGCCGTTCACTGGGTCTTGAAGTTGCATATTCTTGGAACCCTCTTTTTCTTTTCCCTGTGTCTGAAAATCGAATTGTCTCCTCCCCATCTGCTTTCTGCTTCTTAACACGGGTAAGATGATTATTCTATATCCTGTTGTTTCTTTCTTTATCAATTCTTCCATTTTATGTAATAGATTTTTCTGTAGATCGACATACTTTGATTCTCTCTGTTTCTTCTTCTTTCATCTTTTTTCCTCTACAAGTTAAATCTTATTTTGAGGTGCTGAGCAAACAGCGTTTGATGGAGTTGGGGAGAATCGGATCCTTAGTCTCCAAATTATTGGGTTTTTTTTTTCCTGTTATTTTTCAATTTTTCCCTCGGTAATTTTTTGTGGGTTGGGTAGAACTTGTGATTCTTTATAATAGGTCTAGAAATTAATTTGGTCTTGTTTCATGTGTTTTACAATTTAATTTATCCCATGTTTTTGAAATTCTAAAGTAGATCTGAAAGATGGAAAGTTCAAAAATAGATTCTCCTGCCACTGTTGATTGACTTTACAATGTTGTTTGCTGGGAAGCAGGATAAAGAACAGAAAGCTCTTAATTGAGGGATTAAGAGAATGGATGAAGCAGAAGCATCAAGATTCTGGTGTCACATGTGTTCGCAGATGGTGAATCCTATCTTGGAGGTGGAGACGATTAAATGTCCTCTCTGTCAAAGTGGATTTGTAGAAGAAATTACCTCTGCCACTGCCTCAGAAAATGATCATCCTCTTGATTTTGGACCTGAAGGGATTGATTCTGAACGTGCCCTCTCTCTCTGGGCCCCAATCTTGCTTGGCATGATCACCAATGCTCATCGTCTTCGTGGTTTCAGACGCCTGGAATTTGAATATGATGATCAGGAAGATGACAGTGATAATAATAATAATCATCAGCAGCGTGAGACAGGGCTGGCGCTTGATCGTGAAGTGGAGTCGATAATGAGGAGGAGGAGGAGGGCTTCAGCTACAATTCTCCAGCTTCTCCAAGGCATTCGAGCTGGAATGTTGACTGAAGCAAGAAATGCTGAGAGCGATAGAGATAATAATTATAGGAACAGAGAGAACATGATTCTGGTCAACCCCTTCAATCAAACAATCACCATTCAGGGTTCTTATGATTCTGATAATGAGCAGCAAAACCAAAACCGCGTGCCTATTGGCTCGCTTGGTGATTATTTCATTGGCCCTGGTATAGATTTATTGCTGCAGCATTTGGCAGAGAATGATCCAAACAGGTATGGGACACAACCAGCTCAAAAAGAGGCAGTAGAGGCATTGCCTACTGTGAAAGTTGAGGAAACATTGCAATGCTCGGTTTGCTTGGACGATTTTGAAGTTGGGCCTGAAGCAAAGGAGATGCCTTGCAAGCACAAATTCCATACAAGTTGTATCATACCATGGTTGGAGCTTCATAGCTCGTGTCCCGTCTGTAGGTATCAGTTACCTTCTGATGAATCCAAGGTTGATTCAGACGGATCAACAAACAATATGAATAACGAAAATGGAAATGGGAGACAATTTCCTGTACCCCTTCCATGGCCTTTTAGTACCTTGTTTTCGGCCTCCAGTTCCCAATCTGGTACTGCGACTACATCCTCGTTATCTCCATCAGGCTCCTCAGCAACTGCACCCCCAACCACTTTCCCTCCTGATGAGAACTAAAGTCTTTTTTAAGTGTAAGCTGCACTGATAAATGCTTGTTATGTTATATGTTTCATGGAGATGTCCATTAGTCTTGATTTTGTATGTAGAGTTTTGCCTACAGATTGAAATATTCCAAAAACTGATGGCGTTTTCATGTTGTATAGTTGTGATTTTGAGATGTTTTCTGTGAATCTTCTCTTTGATTTCGTGGTTTCTGTGCAGGTTTATGCCCTTGTGTTTGAACCCTTGTAAGGAGGCTTGGGCATAGTTTGTTATGGTTTTATTATGGTTTTATGAGAATAACCGAACCCGAAATTGCTTTTTTTCCTTTTTCTTTTTTAAAAGAAGAATTATCGGTTATTTTTGTAATATTAAAATTGAACCATTCAATTTTGGTTTGAGAGTGTACTTTCTCAAATTTAAAAATAATAAGTATGATTCAATGCAATTTCGATCTGGAGGATGCCGGGTGTCTCCTTTAGCGACACACTTAGTGCCTTCCCTGTTGCTAATTTTATTTACATGGGCATGGTTTCACATTTGGGTCCATGAGCTAATAAACAAATTAGTGGAAAAGAATGTGTTACATGCACTGGGATTCCTATAAAAGAGACATCTGGTGTTGTCTTCAGATCTAAAATGGATTCAATTGGGTCAAAAGCTAGAGGGAGGTAAATTTGCACCTTAAACGGGCTACTAGTATTCTAGGCTTAATTACATGCTTATCATAGAAGTCTATTTCTAGTGTAACAGAGAGCCCAATCTGTTTAATTGGCGGCTTTGTATCATAGAATAGGCAAAAGCATTAAGAATGGGGAAGGGAAGAAACTATTTGAGGAATTTTTCTCTTAGCTTTGAAAATTTGAATTGAGCGAAAATGTTTATTAGTTTTAATTATAACTGTAACCATTTCAAAATTTCGCAAAACCGAACTAAACCACTAGTTTATCAGCTATGATTATTTTGTCAAACTCTAATTGCACTGATGTACTCCAAATTTATTGAGGTTTGAAAACGCTATATTATATAAACTAAGCTTGCGTGCTTCTAAATGGAATGGACATACCTTAAAACAAGATTTACGTCATCACATCAAACACTTGTCTCACCATCCATCACAATTGATCGCCAAATAAAGAGATACCACATTATTTGGTGTTTTGTCCCTACTCAGCGAAGAAAGACTTTAATAAGAAGATGATCTCACCAGCTTGTCTACAATGAGTTGAAACCAACATTCTACTTGAATTTCGGGATATGCATTGATGAGCCAATCTTTACTCATTACTTAAATGAGTCTTGCAATTTGTACACAAATCTTTACAAAATCAGATAAATTCACCATTTCATCCTTGAATGATTCTTTTTAATCATACAATACATGAGTGTCTATGGTAAAATTACTCTATTTTGTAAAAAATTTATGTAAACGTATTTCCTTACAAGTAGTATATTTTCCTTTATCGTACCGTGTGGATGATAAAACTCATAATTATAGTGTCAAAAGTGCTGCCGTTTAGTGAAATTACTGGTCATATGCATAAACAGTCATAGCCAACTAAAGAAATAGTCGCGAGAAAAGGGATTCGTTTATTTTGATGCTTTAATGCAACTTTCACATTAAGAAGACAAGCGGTAGCCCTCAGTGGACATCGCTGTCTATCCAGTCAATTAAGCAAAAGATCCAGCTCACTAGATCTGAAATTAGGTAGGGCGATACAAGAAAGAAGCAAACAAAATCACAGTTCATGTTGTTCATCATCAGAAGGATAAAAATTAGCAAAAATCAAGTAGTGTTTTATCTGCATTTTATCTCTGACCCTCTGGCGAGGGTTAAATCAAGTGAGCAGAAATGGCAAATTCGTCGTCATTTCACGGTCACGATCTTGATGATTGATGCAGTTCCAATGCGGTGAAGTGCTACAACGGCATCTCCCACCTTGCAGAGTCCTTTTGTTTTGGCATGTTGAAGGGCGAATTCCAGTGCTTCCTCTGTCGACTCTTCATGAGAGGCTCTTGCGGACCCTGCACAAAGAACGGGAACCAAGCCCCTGAAGATAAGGCTGTGCCTAGCAGGAGATTCATCACTGCATGACCAATCAAAAGAATCAGTCTTGATCTCAGGGACAACCACAGATAGTATGGGCATGCCTGGTCGGTATTTTGCCACTAGTTTTGCAGTACTTCCTCCTCTAGTTAGGACCAAAATAAGAGAGGCTTTTGCCGAGTTAGCTGTCCTAACTGCAGATGATGCAAGGCTTTCTAATGGGCTCATGGGGACTGGGGCATTTGCCATAATCCTTTTGAAGACATCTCCGTAGTCGATTGTACTTTCTGCTTCTATGCAGATTTTTGCCATGGTACGTACTGCTACTTCTGGATAAGCTCCTGCAGCTGTTTCACCACTAAGCATTACACAGTCTGTGCCATCAAGAACAGCATTGGCGACATCAGTGGCTTCTGCTCGAGTCGGCCTTGGAGACTTGATCATAGATTCCAACATCTGTGTTGCAGTGACAACAGGCTTCCCTTGGATGTTGCACTTGTACACCATCACCTTCTGAGCTAAAAATATTTTCTCAATTGGAATTTCCATCCCCAGATCACCACGTGCCACCATGAATGCATCTGAGTTGGCTAGGATATCATCAAAATTTGCCACCCCTTCTTGATTTTCGACCTACCAAAAGTTACCAAATATGAGAAACAATTATACATCCAGCATCAGACACCCCACACCCCTCTTTCTCACCAGATCGGAAGAGCGTCGTGTAG
>CAVNYN010255951.1:0-40177 GCA_963692815.1 Nyctanthes arbor-tristis | reverse complement strand
AGTCGTATTGTTTTACCATCAACTTTTAATGGTGGTCCAAGGGATACGAAGAAAAGATACATGGATGCAATAGCTTTAGTTCAAAATTACGGAAAATAATATATATTTTTGACAATGACTTGAATCCAAATTGGCCAGAAATTAAAAGAGAATTAATGCCATGTGATGAGGTTCAAAATCAACCTGATTTGATTGCAAGGGTTTTTGAAGCTAAATTGGAGGAGTTAAAAAAAGACATATTCAAAAAACATGTATTGGGACCTATTGCAACATATATATGTGATAGAATTTCAAAAGAGGGGTCTTCCACATGTTCACCTGTTATTAATTTTACAACGTGGTTACAAGGTTATTACTCTTAAAATGGTTGATAGAATAGTTTCTGCTGAAATTCCAGACTCAACTATGTATCCTCATTTATATTTATGCGCTGTCAAGCACATGATGCATGGTCCTTGTGGCCTTTTGAACCCTGAAAATGTATGTATAAAAAATGGAAAAACATGACGCAATAAGTACCCGAAATATATCTCTCAAACTTCATTTCATGAAAATTCATATCCAAAATATAGGAGAGAATGTAATGGAAGAAAGGTGAAAGTCAGGAAGAATTTATTAGATAATAGATGGGTAGTTCCTTATAGTCTGTATTTATTGGCCAAATATGATTGTCACATAAATGTTGAAATTTGTTCTACAATTAAAGCTGTCAAATATTTGTATAAGTATGTTTATAAAGGACATGATAAGATACATTTTTCTATAAATAGTGAAGAAAACATAGGAACAATTGATGAGATAAAAAATTATCAATCAGCTAGATGGATTTCAACACCAGAAGCTATTTGGAGAATATTTGCATTTGTTATGTATGATATGTATCCAGCTGTTATTTCATTACCTTTACATTTACAAAATGGACATATGGTAAGATTTAGAGATCACGATGATTTGACAAATGTAGTAAATTTTGATTTTTTACACAAGTCAATGTTTACTGAATTTTTCAACCTAAATGTTACGGATGAAAATGCACAAAAATTACTATACAACGAAATTCCTGAAAAAATATGTATGGAATGAACAAGGGAGATATTGGAGCAATAAGAAACGAGGTGTAGTGATTGGAAGAATAGTGATAGCAAAACCTTCTGAAGGTGAGAGGTACTACTTATCTCCTTTTATTGAATCACATTAGAAGTCCTACGTCTTATGAACATTTGAAATGTGTGAATGGTACAATAGTTGAATCTTTTCAAGAAGCTGCATTGTTGCATGGTTTACTTACTGAAAATAATGATGCTGAATTATGTCTTCAAGAAGCATGTGTATACGAAGTGCCAAATTCATTACGACAGTTATTTGCTACACTACTCGCATTTTGTTCTCCTTCTGATCCAAAAAAATTATGGATTCAATTTAAAGACTTTATGATTGAGGATTATGTAAGGCAGCAAATGACTTCTGAAGATGCAGAACTAAAAGCTTTACAATTTTTGGATTCACTTTTAGAACCTCTTGGAAAATCTGTAAATGATTATGGGTTAGTTACATATCCTGTGAACATTGGAGAACATGAAGTACTAACAAGATTTATTAATGATGAACTGAGTGTAACAATTTCAGACACTGATTTTTTTTCTGTAAACCAACTTAATGGTGAACAAAGAATTGCTTATGATTCTATTTTAGGTAAAGTTTTAAGTGGTGAAGGACATCTCTTTTTTATTGATGGCCCGGGTGGAACTGGAAAAACTTTCTTGTACTGCGTATTGTTGGCAACTGTTAGGTCTAAAAATTTAATTGCTTTAGCGACGGCATCATCAGGAGTAGCTGCAGGTTTATTACCTGGAGGCCAAACTGCTCATTCAAGATTTAAAATTCCACTTGAAATTAAAGTAAATGGTGTTTGTTTGGTTAGCAAACAATCTGCATTAGCTGAGTTGTATAGAACCGTTAGATTGATTATTTGGGACGAAGCTCCAATGGTAGATCGTCGAGCAATTGAGGCATTAGATAAAATGTTACAAGATGTTAATGATAGTAGTTTACCATTTGGTGGAAAACTAGTGGTTTTAGGAGGTGATTTTCGTCAAATCTTACCTGTTGTTCCACATGGTAGTAGAGAAGAAATAATTGGTGCAAGTCTTGTGAAGTCTGTGCAAGTCTTGTGAAGTCTTACCTATGGCCTTTGTTTACAAAACTAAAATTACTACAAAATATGAGAGCAATATTAGATCCCGAATTTTGTGAATATGTACTTCGAATTGGTGATGGAAAAGAAAAGCATGATTATTGTGATATGGTTAAGCTTTTACCCTCTATAACTATGCAATATGAAAATGACGAAACATCTCTCAACAAATTAATAATGGAAGTTTTCCCTGATCTAGAACAATATGAGAAAAATATTGAACATATGATTAACCGAGTAATATTAGCTCCAAAAAATGACCACGTTGATTACATATACAAAAGCCTGATAGAAAGATTTCCAGGTCAGATCACAAGTATTACAGTTTTGATGAACCTCTTGATTCAACAGAAGGGTATTCTTCAAGAAGATTTCTTTCATAGTTTATCTCCTAATGGTATACCACCTCATGAACTATTATTAAAGAAAAATTGCCCAGTAATATTATTAAGAAACATAAATCCAGCAGAAGGACTTTGTAATGGGACAAGACTAATTTGTAAAAATTTTGAAAGAAATGTTATTGAAGCAGAAATTGCTGTAGGAGAATATAAAGGAAAAAGAGTATTCTTACCTAGAATTCCATTTATACCACTTGAAGCTGAAAAAGGTCAATTCCTATTTAAAAGAACTCAATTCCCAGTCCGTCCATGTTGCAATGACAATTAATAAAGCACCAGGTCAAACTTTAGAGTATGTTGGATTATATATTCCTGAACACGTGTTTTCTCATGGGCAATTATTTGTTGCTCTATCAAGAGCAAAAACAAGTAAATCCATCAAAGTTCTTTTTAAGCCATTGAATGATGACTCATCACATGCAACATGTACAAGAAATGTTGTTTATCATGAATTGAATGATGACTCATCACATGCAACATGTACAAGAAATGTTGTTTATCATGAAGTTTTCTCTTAGGTACTAATATATTAAATCACATGAAATTTATTCAATATTTATCTAATTCTTGGTGATGCACTATGTAAGATTTTCTTTTTCATTAAATTGTTATAATCCTTTTTTTTTTTTTTTGCCCGTTTGAATGCAGAGAACCATGGTGTGAGATAACTGGCATCACTCTTGTTTGACTCATTGCATTTAAAGTTGTGACCATCATTAAAACTGGGTAAGATATAAGCTTCTGGTTTAGTTATATGTTCACTAATTTTGGTCATTGGCTTTTTTATATACTATATACTATATCAAATATAAAGACATTACATGGGAAATAGATACTGTCATTGTTTTGGCTCTCTTGATAACAAAATTATTTTATTAATTGTATTATACTCATCTTTATTTACTATATATCACAATGAAAGAGAGGTACTGCATTATTAAAACATCCATCGAAATTTGGTACTTAGTTCTAGAGCATATATTTAGGTGTGGATTAAAGAGGTAGAGTTAGATTCATCAAAGTTGTTTAAGAAACTAACATGTTAGACAAATTAACAAGGAAAAAAAATTATATTTCAGTTTAATCTTGGATCTATTTTATTAAAAAGAAAAAATTATATTTTAGTTTATCTTGGATCCATTTTATAACCTTCCTAAGAATGATGTGGTTTGCAGTTGTTCATCATCATTCATTATGGTTTTCATTTTCCTAAAATTTCCTGAACACATGTGAGAATTATGTTCTTCTTCTGAATATATTTATATAGTTGAAACTAAATAGACTAATGTTTATTTTGCATGAAAAATTCATCTTTTCTTGTTTCTTAAGGTACTTAATTTTATATTATTATTATTATTATTAAGAATCACGTCAAGTTACTATTTTTACTTAATTCTTGTAGGTTTACTGATGGCTATACTAAAAGTGGTTATTAAAAAAACAACATAGAAGGTGCAACAACTTCTATATCTCTTTCACACCTATTAAATAAAGTTTTCCTTTTTATTTCTATGAGCACATGTATATAAGCTACAAAAGAATAAGATGTGAATAGGCAAGGAGGGGCCAAAAACTGACCGTATTAGTTTTAGCTCGTATTACACTGTTCACTTATTATTATTTTTTTATATAATTTTGATTTTTATATTTTTATTAAAATCACATAAACTAATAAGTCTAAGCCCATACCTTTGGTGCAGAAGTCCCTTCCCTAAATCTGTCAAATTTTCAAGAAAAATCTTACTTTTCCCCCAAAATCAGGAATAGGGCAGACACCATCTTCTTTTCTGTCATCTCTAGGTAATCAATTGTACTATCTACCTAACACACTTTCTTTTCGCTTTTTTTTACTGTACTCATATATTTAAGCATAGATTATGGTCTGCTGCACTTCACTTTTACCTAAACTCTTTCACTAAAAAACCTACCACATTCTCTTTCATTCCAGCCAATTGCAAAGGGTAAGTAGATATTCAAGTTTTCTTTTCTCTTTCTTTCTTCTTTTCATATATTTAAAGATAAATTCTAATATTTTATAGGGCTGATGAAAATGGTGAGAAATTGAATGAATTGGTGGAGAGAAAATCATATGTCACAGTTTCACCATCAAAGTCTTCAATCCCAAGCAAAGATAAAATAGTGCAGATCAAAGATATTGAAGGTCTCTTGCGAGTGGTAATTTTTCTGGATTCACAATTTCGCATTACTTTGTTAAAAGATTAACTTTATGAATTGAAAAATGACCCGTTATGTATGTTGAAAACATAGCAAAATTTCTTCTACATCAAAGCAACAGCAAGCATCAAGAATCACATGCAATCTTACTGGTATCTAGCTTGCAATAGCTGCAACAGGGTATCAAATAATGATTATGGAGAAATCTACAAATGCAGGTTTTGCACAGTGACTAAAGCAACGGCTATTCCAAGTGTGCTCTTCCGATCTATAAACAATCAGTATGTTTCATTATATCATCAATAGTTATCTATTCTAATAATTTAAAAGTATAACTAGACTTCTAACATTTCTTTAATAAACTGTGATTTATTTTAATTGCTTTTAGTACATATTATTGAACTCTACTTTTGTTCATTTACGTAGAGCTCGAGCATATATTGAACTACAAGATAAAACAGGATCCATATCTGCAAATCTCATAGGTGACCCGGCTGAAGTCTTCTTCCAATACTCTACTGAAAAAATAATGGAAATGTCAAATTCTGTAAGTCTCACAAATTGTTCTCAAATTTTGAGTATTCTATGTCTACTACTAAAACCGTCAAAATATATTACAGCCATCTGAGTCTAACATAGTCAATCTGCTGCGTACATCTATTGAAGAAGAACATTTGTTCTACATCAAGGCTTCGAAGAAAACGAAAGACTCAGATGACTATTCATTTGAGGTTGTTTTCATCAGGGAAATGCCACCACTTTCGATCAAAGAAAATGATGCTCATAAACATTCTAGAGAAACAAATTTGACTACTGATTCAATTTCATCAACCAGTACTCCAGAAAATCAAAATTCCCAGGCAAAGGTGAAGAGAGAGCTCATTCTCACAAGTCCAGCTTCTCCTTCCAAGAGGAGACTTGGCAATGAGTTTGAAGATGTTGATCTTGGAACCAATGAAGATGACATGGTTGCGTCACCCAATTAAAATAAGTGATCAAATCAAATATTACTTTTGGTTCTAAAGGAGCAGAAAAATGGATTTTATCTTTTGCTGGGTTTCATCTTTTGCGCAGCAATAGTTGCATTGTCAGAATGGAAGTGATGCTTGCTACCTTTTTGTAAAATCCATATGTCTATGACAATCTATCCATGTATGTATTTTTTATATTTCCATAAGACTGCATGATAGTTACCAATTAAACAAAACCATCTTAGGGTTCAAAACTCAGTGTTTGATTGTAGTAACTATCTTAATCTATGTAGATGCAATTGCAAGTTGTAGCTACCCTGGCATATATGAATAAAATAAGTCTGCTTCCTCAAGTTAATTTTCAACATTGTTGTAGATAATTTGAACTTTTGTTTTCCTTAATTTATTTTTATGCTTGCAACTATGTATCATACATTGTAGCTTGAAATATATGCGGTTGAATTGTGTTTTATGTTAACCATACAATAACTATAAATGAATCATGCTCAGGAAACGCATAAATACAGTTACAACTAGCTTATGTGCAACGCACGTAGCTACACTAGTTTTATTATATATTCCCACGCTCATACTCATGGATGTATAATAAAATTTCTCTTAGAATCAGATTGTAAAATTGTAATTGGATGACGGGACTTGTTTTCTTTCCTATTTCCAGAATGTTTTTGGTTTTTAATTTTTCAAAGTAAAGAAAACTTACTTTCACATTTTTTAAAACGCCTCTTGAAAATAAGAAATAATTTTTTGAAAAAAAAAATGAAAACAACATTTATTTTCATTTTGAGTGTTCTCGGTGTAATTTTGAAAACTTCGAAAATAACAAAAAAAAAATCTCCTATTAATCTCAAAAACTCAAAATTGAAAATGAACTAAAATTCGAAAACTAAAATTGAAATATAAAGAGAACGCAAATATTTTGTGATGTGTATTGTGACTAATAGTCATTATACTTTCATGTAACTGTACCCCCTTAAAGTTCGTAATTATAAACTTGAGCAATTCTAGGGGGACATAAAAATGAGATATTATTAGGTGATATTCTCATGTGACACATATTCATTGGGTGATGATTATATGGCTACTTTTTCATTATCCAATACAAGCGTACCACATAAGAATATCACCTAAAAATGTCCTCTTTTCATGTCTCTCTAGAATTTCTCTATGAACTTACTAGATTTTTTTTATCCGTGCGTTGCACATGTAAAGTTATAATGTATATTTATATCAAAATTGACGTGTGAGCGTGTACATCATGTCAAATAACGTACAATATACCAGTTATATTGTATAAAATTACGAACTAATATGTGAATTACAAATTGTCATGGAATATTTATAGTAAAATTCCTGAGTGTATAATTTTGGTATCCTCCAAATACGTCGTACAATTCACATATCTAACCTATATAAAGTTGTAATAATTAAAAGTCAAATAATCATATAACAATCAACTATTACAACTATGAGTTTAGCCTCTTACTCGTACATTGTACCAGAAGACTAATTTCAAAAAAAAAAGAAAGAATAATAATGAATAATAAAATATTATACAGACATGTGTCATCGGATTTGCATAACAAAATTAATAAATAAACAGTTTTTATTTAGTATTTGACATGTTAAATTAATATTTTATTAATAATATATTAACATTTACTGGCTTATGTACTCAATTAATGCTTTACTATGTTTTACTTTTAAATATCTAACTTTTTTTATATTATTAGTTAACAACCTAATAATATATATCAGGGATGTACATACGCATATACCCTTGTTACACATTCAGATAAAAATACTCATAAGAAAGTACCCTCCCAACATATCCTTTTTATGAGTAAAATTTAAAATTTTTTACATTAGAGTAAAATTCAAAATTGATAGTTATAATTAAAATATTAAATAGAGACAGATTTGTAAAGAAATGCAAGTTAGGCTTTTTAATATAAAAAAAGACCATATATGTGGACATCCTAAAAAAGAAAATGAGACCAAATAATCGAGATGGAGATAGTAATTTTTTAGGTAATTCCTTTTTTTCTTGTGGATTTCACGTCTCTTTGTTCACAAAGTTTTCGCTAAAATTCAATGTTATCTTCGTCAAATTAAAATATTGATGTATGAATTCAAGACTCATTAAAAATAAATTAGTACTCAACCCATACGTTGCACGTGGAGATAAATTCTCAATGTTTCATATTAAAAAAATTCATTACATAATATGAAAAAAACAATGAATGATTACAATAATAATTAAATCAAATGAAATAACAACATGAATTCACCCGATATTTTACCGAGTTCACATGTATGGAGAAAAAAGCAAAATAAAATAAAGTATTTGCATTCCCTACAACATATATATATATATATATATATTAATAGTTACCGGTTTATATACTCTTATATTTCATGTTTATATCATCTAACTTATTTAATATTATTAATTAATAGTCTAATAATGCATATCGGGTATGTACATATCCGTATTCACTCGATACTTGTTCACATAAAAATTCTCGTACCTATAAAAAAGTACCCTCCTGACATACTATTTTAACTGGACAATACCTCGTTTCCTCACATATATTTTTAACTGAGTGATACTTCGTTTTATTTTGTACAAATGCCTATAATCCCAAGTTGATATTTTAATCTAGTAAATAATAAATATAATCCTTAAAAAAATATTATGATTTTATAATGAGAATCATTTTAGGCGTCATAATTATAATTATAAAAAAATCCAAAACTGTGTTATGGATTTTAGAATATGAGGAATTTTAGGTATAATTGAGTCATAATCAAAGAAAAGAATTTGAAGATTTCCAATTGAAAGTGATAAGGGAGGGAAATATATTAGGTACATACCTGTATTAACTCGATATTCGTTAACATAAAAATTCTCATATCCATAAAAAAGTAACCTCCTGACATGCCACTTTAACTGGCTAGTACCTCATTTTCCCACATACATTTTTAATTGGGTAATACTTTGTTTTATTTTATACAAATACACATAATACCATGTTACTATTTTAGTCTAGCAAATAACAAATATAATCTTTAAAAGAATAGCATATTTTATAACGACAATTGTTAGAGGCAGAATAATTATAATTATAAAAAAATCTATATTAATATTTATAATTAATACGTATCGGGTATGTACATACTTGTATTCACTTGAAACACGTTCACATAAAATTTTTTATACCTATAAGAAAGTACATTCCTGACATGTTATTTTAACTAGATCATATCTCTTTTCCTCACATACTTTTTTAATTGAGTGATACTTCATTTTATTTTATACAAATGCCTATAATATCACGTTACTATTTTAGTCTAGTGAGTAATAAATATAATCCTTAAAAAAATGGTATGATTTTATAATGATAATCGTTAGAGGCATAATAATTATATTGATATAAAATATTAGTATGACAAAATTTTTCATCCAAAGTTGATATGTTAATAGTGATGCTTGAAATTAATTATTGCTTTTATTTTATATATATTTGAAAAAAATCTCTAATTTAAAAAAAAAAGAAAAAATTTCTAGTATTTTAGGATTACCTGCAAAATAGGAATATATATATATATATTAAACAAGACAAGAGTTTGTCTGGCACAATTGAATTGATTTATCTGGCGTTATAAGCTCAATTTTTAATTTTTCCTGCCTAAATGCATAAAGATGTCACAGCTGATGTCATTTACTAATTGATGCAAATCGGACTCTAAATGTATTGAGGTATCTGATTTCATAGACTTTTACCTTATTTGAAAGTCATCAAATTACCGATAATTGATATGACCTTTTATTTTATTGTTTTTTGTTTGTTTTTCACTTAAATAAATCGATAGTGAAAAAAATTAGTCCATTGATAGCTTAGTAATTAGTTAAATTTTTACATAAACTTTCATATAATATATTGCCCACAACCTATCAATGCATATCAACAGCTACATTTTAATTAGTATAGTCAAATACTATATAAAACCCTTTTCAAAAGGGCGGAAAATCCTTATGTTTCATGGAAGTTCTATTATTCAAAACTAAGTATTTTTCTTAAGTCATTTGTCGTCACATATAATTGGGTAGCAGTAATTAAATAACTCACGGAAATTACTTTACTGTCCTAATAAGAATTGAAATAGATTAAAAAACTCAACTTTGAATTAAAACCATTTCTCATACTGATATTTGTCCTACCACGAAATTACATAATGCATCATGTAGGATTTTTCTTAGACATTAATTAGGGGTGTGCAAAAAAAACTGGAAGCGGTTGAACCTGCTCGAACCGGATCAAACAGGACAGTCCTGGTCCAGGTTTCTGGCCAAAATAATCAGTTTACACAGACTGTTCGATCCCGGTCCAGTCTTAGGTTTTCTTTTGAAAACCCAAAAAATTGGTCAAAGACTAGTTGACCATCTTTTTTCCCCTTTAATTTGAAAACTCGGTTCAAGAGAAGAAACACAACAAGCTAGTTGTCGTTAATTGAAAGGGTTACTTATCAACATTTGTTATGATGATAAGATAAATTTGTATATCACACCATTTAAGTTGTACAACCAAATATTAGGAAGGAAAATTAATAAATCTTGCTAAAAGGAAAATTGCGAATAATTATTAATCATAAGAGAAGATTAAAATTAATACGGGGATGTAATTTTGCTTTGACAAAAAATTGTTATATACATTGATGATTATATGTATAAAGTGAATTCTTTGAAAAAAAAAAACTTAAAAGCAATTATTCTATATTTGATTGTTATTTTGATTTTTTATTTTTTGCCCTTCATGATGTGATTTTTTTGGTCAAAAAATTGGTATAGTTACAAGCTATATTTTGATGATTAATTGCGATATTCTATGAAATCAAAAGGAAATAAAACTAAGCATAAGAATATATACGATTTATATAAACGCGATGTTTTCATTTGGAATGTCTTTTTATAATGACAAGTTTTTTATCATATTTTTATGTCCTATTGATGTGAATTTGATAGCAACTCATTGTCAACTTACCATTGGTTGGATTACTATGAATTGTTCTTCCCGTGTGCAACTTTCAATTAAGATTATTATGTAATAAATTCTAAAGGAGCCTATGCAATAGCTTTTAAAACCATATTTTCAGACGAGTTTGTAATCCTTGATAGGTACTACTTGAGTTTTAATATTCTCCCTTGTGTCTCATTACACGTCGATTTTGTGGAGATATAGTTCAAGATAGAACTTAGCTCATATTCAATTATATTTTACTTTGTCAGCATAACATGTCTGTAAAACACATGGGTGTGAAGAATAGTGTCTGTACGCACAGGTGTGAAGCATAGAATGATGTCATTAGGTTTTATTGTCTTTAAAGGAAATAAAAAACAAGAATTAATAAAAAAATTATTAGTCCAACGAGACTAATAACAAGAATTTCAAAATTATATCATCAAAATATAGAATCAATTACAAGCTGCTTGCAAAACGTAATATGCATATATTAATTACATGCAAAAGATATTTTGTAGTTTTTTTATGACATCAAACATGATAAACATAATTTCATATTTTACGCATAAAATTCCTTTAGAACTCTACCCGTACAATGTATGGGTGGAAATCTAGTGTATTATGGTACAATTCCAATTTTCATAAATATTAAAAAAATGCAATTAACAGTGTTGAAAATGTAAAATTCAATATCATATATCCCTAATATATCACTTCAAATATTTCATTTTAAATAATACTATTTTATCGATTAAAATACACATTAAATAGCGTTATAAAAGAAAATTAATATTCCAACTACTTTTTTAATGAAAGAGTGGATTATATTTTAAGACTGGACTTAGGCCTACGCAACGGACTGGTCGGGTCAGGGGCCCAACTCGAACCCCGACCTGACCTAATTTTGGGTTCTTGAATCAGGAACCAAGCCGATCCGACTTGGTTACTCAACTGGAGTCAAACTCGAGTTGACTCAAGTCTCAAGTTGGGCTCGCACAGTACCGGCCCAACCTACAATCAAGCCCAATAATTCCAAATTTCAAATTAATTTTTTTTTTCAATTTCAATTGAAAAATACTTCAAAACCAAGCAAAATACCCTAATCTTTCTCTATGCAACTAATTAAAGCTGCATTCTACACTTTCAACAACATTCTGCTTTTTGATTATACTACAACATATAATGAGGAAAAATATCATATAAGTTCATTTATAATTGTTAAGAATGAGACGGATATTTGTGTCATTTTAATTTTGACCATTTTATTATATTTGAAAAATTGGTAAGATTAATAAAAAACGTAGTGTTAATATAATTAGCCTTTAAATATATATGTGATTAATAATAATATTTTTTTGAGTGGAAATACGTGAGAATAATAATATATAAATGAAGATTGTTAACAAATAAAAGAGTTTATGTAATGGTTTAAAAACCTACTCTTAACATATAGGTTACGAGTTGAATCCTTCATGTTGAGATTGAAGACCTTGAAGGAATTCACAAATGTATAAATTACAATATATATAAAAATTGGCCAAAATAAAGGAATAAGAACAAAGCAATAAAGGAGAAGTCTTGATCTCCAATTGCCGCCCAGGGATGGTGGAATCATGTGGGACGATCAGGGCTCAGATCCAAGTGTCAAAGGTCTCCTACCAAGTCCCCGATATCGACCAAGAACAATCCAAACTAACTTCCCTACAACTCCCCCCAATGGCAACACAAACAACTACACAAAACACACTCTTTCTCACTAAGAAAATAGACAAAGAAGCAATAGGGCAGAAGCACATTTTTCAGGAAGAAATTCAATACAGGTCTCGGTTTTTGCTCTCGGTTGGTGGCAATAAAATGGACTCTCTGTGGTGGTCTTTTAAATGAGACAAAGAAAGCCTTTAATGAAAAAGGGCAGCCAAGAACAAAAAGTAAGAAATCAATTTGCCAAAACTCTTTCCATGCATGAAACAATTTCAACGCCCAAAAAAGGAAATACCAATGTCTTGTTTAGTTACCAAGTAAAGGGAATAGGGGTACGTTTGGGTGGGCTTTTGAGTAACCATGTTAAAACACGTTACTACGAAATAAGCCACTTAGACAACCTTGGTCCGACACGACTTAGGGTGACACAATTGACACTTTTAATATTTTCCAGTCCATTCATCGGCTTTCGCCTATGGATTTAATCCTAATCCGACAAAACCATCATAGCCCCGGGTTTATTAGATAGAACAACCTAACACTTCACTCTTACATTTGTAACAATTTTTTTATTAAAAGTGACAATTGGTGTAGTATAACATTATAAGCAATTGTAACAGATAGATCTTTACACCATTAATACAATTATGCCAGAAAACGGTTGTATTATATATTATATGATTTTCATGTTATTTTATTGGAAATAAATTAAAGTCTTAACTTTACAAACTTTTTCATGTTGTTTCATGTTATTTTCAGATTTTTGCTAACTACTGTAGAATGGTAAAAAATTACGCTCACACTATATTTTGTGGAGTTCGGTGGCCAGGGCCATTCCGAGGTTTACAGGAGCACTAAGCAACTTTAAAATTAAATTTTTTTGGGTTCTGGTCTAAAACTTATATTGCAATATTTGTAGAAAATATTAATAAATTAAATATATAAATATAGTAGTCATATATGAATTAAACTGATTATTAATTATACTTAACAATTAATTTTTTCTCTTTTACCAACTAACAAATGTCACTTTTATGCATTCTATCTATCACATACTTAAAATATAAGGTTGTGTTATCTTTGTGTTTTAATTTTCTTTTTTTATTTAAAAGTACATTTTGAGTTTTCTATTTTGAGATTGCTATTTTGAGAAAATAAAAAACAGGTTCTGTTTTCTGTTTTAGAAAATTATTTTTAAAAATAGAAAAATAGAAATAAAATGAACATAAAAATAAAAATTGAGATTTAAAGGTAATTAATGTATAGTTTAAATTTCAAAAATGCATTTTCCGTGTTTTTAACTTTTAACACAGAAAACATCAAAAAACAAGAAAAAGTTGTTTTTAAATTTCTTTACAAATTTTGAAGTTGTTTTCTAAATTGTATTTTTGAAAATATAAAAGAGAATGCGTTTCCACTGTTTTAGAAAACTGAAAATAGAAAATAGTCTAAAGACAATAAAGAGAACGCAACCTAAAAATATAGTGGCTAAGAATATGCGCCAGTTCACTCTTTATATATATTCATTTCTAGGACGCTATGCGTGATGACAGTAAAAAGTAAAAAATTCAAATACCTCAGTACTGTAATATTGAAAGCTTCTAAAACCACTGATTACAAAATTCCTAACAATGATGCTCATGTTAGCAGGAATACGGTTTGGAAGTGACAAGTAAAATCTTGACTGGATTAACAATGCGAATCACTTGAAAATCCATTTACAACGGAAAACATTTTAGCATTTGAGGACAGAAAATTATTGGTTAAGGATTTGGATTTCCTCAAAATTGAAATCAGTCTCTTCCCAATTGTTGATCTCCTTTGGAGTTTAGGAGAAAGTTGACAAGATTCTAAGACTAAAAGGGTTTAAGGGTGGACCGTCTGGTTTGGTTAAAACTGTTGGCGGCATCAGTGGAGAGTAGCGGGATTTATGACGTGAACTGGGCTTTTTAATGAACCATTGATTGAGGAAAAGATGTCACATTTGCATGTTATTAAAGTCGCCAAATATTTATGAATTTCTGTATGATCAACATCTCCTTCAACCCTCATCGTCTCTCTTTAACCGAAATTTTCCTAGAATCCTCGAACAGTTCTTATAGGACAAACCGCCCACCAACTCTTTCCTTTTGTGGCTTTCAAAAACCAAGGATTTCTTACAACCAGAAGCGCATAGACCGCCCCATTTTAGGGGTAAGAATTTGAATGCTTTCTTGACAAATACTTTGTTACAAGAATTGTTTAATTTGCACTTCTCTAATTGAGTCCATTCTAAAGTTAATATCTTTATATGGAGAGTTAATCTGTGATTTTACTTGTTCTACAAGAGACTAGTGGTCCGGTGTACCCGGTTCTACATTGTTTTTCTTTCTCCCATTCATGTTTTGGCACACACTATAAGGAACCTTTTTGACAGTCAAATAAAAAATGTTTACCTTTGAAAGATGCGGAACCACCTCTATTATTATTAATTAATTAATTAATAATCTGATGATGATAATTTTAATGAAAAAATATTATTTTATTTTTTGTCCAATGTCCTCATTAAGGATTGACACTGCCCAAAGGACACGGGAAAGCATATTCGATATTTAGTCTAATTTGGAGAAACAGAAATATTTTACATAAACATAAATTTTCTTTCTTTCTTTCCCCCCTTTTTTTTGGGTTTGTTCGAGGAGTTCGAAAGTGAATGACCTGCCACACTAAGTCAGAAGTGAGGAACTAAGAAATGAAGATGGACCACAACACCAAGATAGAAAGAATAATCCTCTTGAGTGTACTTCCAATACTTGCAATTGGAATAACTTTCATAAATTCAAATAGTTCTTTGATAGCCAGATTGTTTTCAACATGTCTTGTACACTAATTTCAAATTTATCTTTGATCTTGATCTTAATTTATCAAAAATGTAATAAAGTCAATAACAGCCCACAAAATGTAAGTACTTATACATTGATGTCCGCCATTAATACCTAACCATTATTGACATGTGAACATAAACTGAGAACGTAATATAAATTTGCTATTTTCACAATTAATGA
The DNA here is from genome assembly GCA_963692815.1 of Nyctanthes arbor-tristis. NCBI lineage: Eukaryota > Viridiplantae > Streptophyta > Magnoliopsida > Lamiales > Oleaceae > Nyctanthes > Nyctanthes arbor-tristis. Next base: position 24,649 of record CAVNYN010255951.1, on the reverse strand, counting down.
TCCAATGTGCTCCAATGCAACAATATTGACAGTGTATATGTGGGAAAGAATATTAATATTACATTCGAAAAACTCTCTAATGCAATAATATCCATATAGTATATTTGACAAGTTATTATTAAGGATTTTGAAAAAAAAAGAATGAAATATATTAATTGGATAAATTAATGCTTGACATTGTCATGAAAAATATCACATCATGACATTCTTTGTGAAAATATCAAGCATTTAATATGTCAAATCAACACCTTTTTGCCAATTGTCATATTATTTCATGACTATGACTATCCATTGGAGATGTTTTTCTGAACCACAGTAAAACTTATTGGCTAGCTATGAATATGAAATTCTTACCAATGTTCATACTCTACAAGTCTACTCTACAGTCAAAACTAGCACAAAGTCAAATTATAGTTTTTCATACTGCTAAGGTTGAACAAAGGCTCGCAATTTAATAGAATAATTGGTTTATTCATTTTTCCTTTGACCATTCTACAAACAAGTTCAAATTCCATGACAGACCAGTGCACAACAAACCGCACATTAAAATTTAATTAACTTCAAGATAATTACATAACTTCAAATATTTGACAACAAGAAACACAATTTCCTCAATACATAAATAGTTGCAAATGACCACAAGAAGGTATGATCACATAGGAAATATTTTATAGGTTTTAGTATCGCTGCAAGGTCGGATCTTAAATGTGCAATTTGATACTGCAAGTAAAATATAATGGCGTTGTAATAGTACAATCCGGAGTCCTTACTATAAGGCCGTCTTGGCTACCGAAGGTAGAGTTTTGAGAAGTGACAATGAAGGCCGCCGCACTTTGTGATTTAGAAGAATCATTGGAGTGAAGAGAGTTAGAGCTCCAGCTTGATAAGTAGTGCCTAAGGAAACAGGCACATATGATAGAAGAGTCGATATCCCCAACGTCACCTATACGGGAGCAAAGAAATAAAATAATGAAGCCAAGAACTTATAGATCACTTGAGAATTTCTACGATAATGATGGGAACTCTATTTAGGAATTGATAGATGCATGACTGGTAAACATATGAGTTCTTGAAGAGCGGCCATGCCAACAGTGCTTTCTGTTAACGACCTGATTGCAAGATGTATATCCAATTTTCTTGTTTTCCACCAAAAGCCACATATTGAAAACAATGTAGTAGTGGCAAGTATTCGATGATCAAGATGATAAGATATGAGTGAAATTTGTTTAGAAACATACTACTTAAATATATAAAAATTAGCCCCAAATATGGGGAAAGAAAGGGGAAATGACTTCAACGTAGAACCCTGCTTGTAAGACGTAAAACCCTGCTTGCAAGATAACTGACAACTATAAGCCAGCTTTTAGACTAGCAGTCATTAGATATAAGATGACCTAAAGAATACAAGTGTATTGTATCGTTGGCGATTATTAAAGAGGCAACAATTATAATCCAAAATTATCCACATATTTATCTCAGAAAATCAGAATCTGAAGCTACCATGAACGTGTGTCCTTTAAACATGATCAATATGTATACATAGGACTAGTATGTAATACTTGTGCATCTAGAGTATCTGACCATTTTAATTATCTACATACCAGAAAATGCATATATGATTGTGATATAATATCACATAACAAGACTAGATGAATGTTGCAGCGAAGATAGATGCTGGCGAGAACATGTTTCTCGAGTACTGTTTATACATATTACTCTAAATCAAAAGAAGTTTTCCCGCCCAAACTTTTCCTTTTTTTTTTTACTTTATTTTGTTTTAGTTATTTTTATTTTGTTATTTTTGAACATTTTCTAGAATCTTCTACTTTTGTCGGCGTTTTCTTTTTACGATTCATAACTTTAATTTTCAGAGCATTCCTAATGTCATTTTGTACGTGATTTTTCCTTCTCTCTCTACCCGTCTTTATAATCGCATTTTGCCTTATGTGGTTTTTGCCACTTTCTTAATTTTTAGTTTTTCTATATAAGACAAATGTGATCTCAGCCTTTGCTCAATTTTCCAATTTTATCCATATGTTTACTGCCTTCCCAATTTTAGAAAATTGTATTCCCAATTTTCTCCATGTTTACAGCCATCCCAATCTCCAATTATTGCAAAATGTTTGCAACCTCATATAGTCGGTTTTGCAGGGACTATATTTTTCCTGCCTCTCTTCCCATGGTAATTACAAACATGTATATATTTGGTTCTAATTGTAAAACTTAAAAAACTTTCTGCTCAGATCTTACTCATGGCTTTGGGTTATTGGAAATATTATCTTACTCTCTCTATAATGTAAATTAAAAATGTAATTTTTAAGCATTGATAATTTGAATTTTTTTTTTGGTGATCTTTAAGATGACCATCTACATTTAATTTCAATGAAGAAGTTGACTAAGTCAACGATAATTTTTAATGGGTGTTGAAAATTTTATTTTAATGGACGAACACACATTGAATTAGTTTGGAAAATACTGTACATATCAATTCAATGGAAAATTAATTAAATGCTGGCTCGACCTCATGTTTGAAGATGTTGTTAAGCAAGGTCACAAATGGTATAATTTTATTTTAGGTGTTCATTATCAAGTCTAACTTAAACTTTTTTTGAACAAATATGTAATAATGATGATTCTTGTGACACAAGTTGTCAGCCAAAAATGCGAGGATTTGTAAAATGATTGAGCAAGATTATTATCTTTTCAACTATTTAATTTGATATATGTTTAATTATTTAATATAGTCATGTAATTTAGAATTTACTATTGAATATTGTTATTGAAATTATGTTTTGCGTTGCATGTATTGCTTTTGAATTTTCGACCGATGTACAAATGTTGCAAAAGTTACATTTTACACATTTTTCTATCCGTGCATCGCACGGGTGCTTTACTGGCACATTATGAATACTTAGATCTTCACAATCATATACCCTTATTTGTTATGAGAGTGGAGCTAATGATTAACTAAGATATTGTAAATGCTAGGTTATATTTGACAATGTTCTTTTTGGTTATAGATGGAATGGTCTATGTTCCTATTTTTATTTCTTTGATTATAAATTCAGGAACATAGACTAAAATTTAAAGGATGCCTTATTCCTTTATTACCTCTTTCTAAGCTTCTAAAATATGATTCAATGTGAAAATACATTTGCCTTTTTAGACCAGAGAGAATGTGCTGCTCTGACAATTTATTAGCTAAATAGTAATCCATCTTGGACCTCCACTGATACCAGAAGAATGAGATAATTATATTAACTATAAGAACCATAAACAGATTCAGCTAAACCACAACTTACTAGTGGTTAGACTGGTAAAGGTTAACTGATAATCTTCCTACTTGATAGATATGTAAGGTATAATGCGTATAACAATAAAATCTGCTACATTATCCACAACCGCAACAATTACATGAAACAAACGCAATGGGCGTTGTGGTTCAGTGACCCAAATACGCTTAATAAGTTAGCTTCTTTTGAAAGTTTAATGGAACACTAAACTAATTTAACAACCAAACCCAGTGCATCAGAAGTCACCTTGAATATTGATCAGGAAACATGCTTATACACTTAATGTATTCTCGAAAAAATTGCGCATAAGGGGCTTCATCCTAAAAATATCATCTGGAATCCAAATATCACCTATTTTGGGAAAAGTATTGAAGGCACAACCCTGAAATTTTTGTATGTAGCCATAAATTATTAATGACATTTTAGAATAATTTCTACATAAGCACACAGATAAATAGACCCAGTGATTGTGATCTTAAAATACAAAAGCTACTGTAGAAGAAAGGAGAAAGCTGCTAGAGTATTTAAAGATAGTGAAATGAAAATGCAACTTTCAGCAAAAACTTTAAGCAATTAATTATCTGGATTGAACTATGGAAGATATTATCATGGTAAACAAATGTGTAAAGACAATCAGCCCATTAAATCTTTCTTCATCACATCAATGAATAGTGAATTATCTGTATTTATTTAAGTCAAATTAAATGTTTTTCAAATGAGAATCACTATATTTAACTCTTTCTGTGAGAATGTTATTATTGCAGACACTTAAGAACTGGACCTTATATAGTTTATCGAAGACATGCCCATTCCATACAAGTACTTCATTTTCAACTAGTGCCCATTGCAAGTGCTTGGGCTACAAGTTTTGAGTGAATCCATTGGTATTGAATTCAGTATATACATATGGGGGCAACAAAATACAATTACCCTTGTATAACATAATAATTACGCATATAGGATGCATGTATGCCCGTACAGTAGGTAGGCCCCAAGTCCTACCCCTCTCCACAAGACTATTAATTCAAAAAGTACTAATATTTATTACCTTGACGTAAGAGAACAATTCAATACAATGCACATTATGTTTTCCTCTATTTGTTTATGTCCTCATTTTGTATCATATTTATCCTAACTTGTAGTAACTCGTACATCATTCTTAATATCATCATTTCTACCACATTTCATTTGTTAAGGAACCAATACCCATTAGCATAAAGCATAGCTGTGCAATAGTTTCCTTGCAGATTTTTTCTTTTAACTTAGTTATCTTGTAATTATGTGTAGAATCCATTCAGTCACTCTCCATCGCAACTACTCGTATCTTATAAAGTGTGTTCTTCTCAAGTTTCACCTCTTATTAGTAGGAATTTTAGTGCATAAAGCAAGTGCTACTTTGAACAAGATGATCTACTATTTTGAGCCGGCCACTGTTGTTTCTTACTAGGGGCACTTCCTATGTTCCTATGTTAGCTCTAGTTAATTGACTGATTTATGCGTACACTAAGAGCATATCGAGTGCGGCAAACTCCAAATTTGGACGGCGCAGAGGTCGAAAACCAAATTTGGGGTGAAAAACCCCAAGTGAGAGGCCAAATCCTCCTTTTCCCATTTACGTTTTCCCCCTCCATTTCCCATTCATACTAGAAATGCTCTAAGAATAATTCTATTCACTGGTTTGATAAGTCCATCCACAACTAAGCCAAAAATAAAATTTACTCAAATTATGAGCTGGATAAAGCCCATTGTGATCTGGGAATTAGTTCCTTACTAGTAAACTAAGTAGATATCATGCTTGTAATTCCTTCCTATTATATATTATCATTATCAATACTGATAATACATATAGCTAAAGAAAAAGAATAAAAATGAAAAAGAATTCTCTTTAGCACACCAGTAGCACATCTTTGGGTTCCATAATAAACAGTAAGGAAAAACTTGGAGAATCAAAAAGGCAGCTTTGTAGCTTGTTACTTACTAACTACTGACAATAAATGATTTGCGGACAAAGAAGGCAGCATTCTAGCAAAAGTTTAATATTCATCCAAAAAAGTCTTATACAGAGAGAAGCTATATTGGTGGAGAAAGGAAAGAAATAACAATGTATGTACATTACTCAAAAGCTAAAAGTATAGTGGCTAAGAATATGAACCAGTTCATACTTTATATATATTCATTTTGAGGGCGCTATACACGATGATAATAAAAAGTAAACAATTCAAATACCTCAGTGCTGTAATGTTGAAAGGTTCTGAAACCACTAATTACAAAATTCCTAACAATAGCGCTCCTATTAGCAGGAATACAATTCGGAAGTGACGAGTGAAATCTTGACTGGATTAACAATGCCGATTCACTTGAAAATCCATTTACAGCGCAAAACGTTTTCACATTTGAGGATGGAAAATTATTGGTGAAGGATTTGGATTTCCTTCCGATCTTTGAAATCAATGTGTTACCAATCATGATTTGGTGGAAAAATATTTCTTCCCAATTGCTGATCTCCTTTGGGGCTCAGGAGAAAGTCAACAAGATTCTTGTAACTCGCTGTTTTAGCAAATTGTTTTGTTGTAATTCGGTGTTTTGGAGTTGTTATTTATTTGACTAGGCACTTTAGAGAGTTGTTTTGTTGTGACTCGATGTTTTAGTGAATTGTTTTTATTGTGACTCGGTGGGTTGGAGTTGTGTTTAATTGTGACTCGATGTTTTGGCGATTTATTTTTATTGCGACTCGGTGTTTTGACGAGTTGTTTTTATTGTGGCTCGGTGTTTTGGAGTTGTTTTTGTTATGACTCGGTGTTTTGGTGAGTTGTTTTGGTGTGACTGGGTGTTTTGACGAGTTGTTTTGATGTAACTCGATGTTTTTGCTAGTTGTTTTTTGTGTGACTTGGTATTTAGGCGAATTGTGATTAGTGTGTTGTAAATTGTGATATCACAATGTAAAAATAATTGAGAAGCCTGATTTTTCAAAAAAAGCCATCATGTATCTTAATTTTAAAAAGTGTGTGCAAAACCTTTGTATTTTTCAAAACACCCCAAATCCTTTTTTTCCAAAACAAAGAGTGGAACCCAATCAAAAGTAATTTATAACAATTTAGACATGATTAACAGTCATTTATAATTATTATATTACAAATATTTGAAGTTGTTTCAAACCATCTCAAAAACTAAAACTTAACATTATTAGGATTGTTTGAAAACCGCCTCAAGAAACTCTCATTCGCCATCACTGGTGCAATGTCTAGCCATGGACACACAAATATTATGTATGACGGAGAAGAATAAAAGGAATAGAAGGTCTAGTAATTTTTTTTTTTTTTTAAATTGGGGATCAATTTTAAGTAACATGATGTTAACGGATAAGACTAATAATTAAGTCAGTCTCATATTAATATATAGTATTGAAGTCATGTTGATAAATTTCAATTAATTATGTTAAGGCATTAATGAAATGTTCTGCCTTTGTTCCTTCGCTCTTCCGGGTTTGCTTCCCCCTCTTGGATTTGCATTTTTGTTTTTCTTTCTTTTCTTTGTATTGGATGTTGTAGATCCATCCAAATTATTTATTAGGGGTTTAATCATTTTTTTTTTTTTTGCTAAGGCTGGTATTAAAAAGAAAACCACCGTATATATTGAACAAATATGATCACATCAGATGCATTTTCACAGTAGATATATTCTCATACCAAAAATGCTAAAATGAAGAGCAAACCAGTCTGTCGAGCAAGACCTCTGTGACCTCGACCCCACATCTCAAACACAGTAATATCCTGCCTTCTCTATTCCCCACAAACTACATGAATAAGACGACGATCTAGATTGATTCTTGCCACCACAGGGGCTTAATCATTTAAGTTGTTTTATTACATATATGGTAGAGTGGGCATTGGAAATTGGCTAGGCAGATGACTTTGTATGATTATATGGGAATTTATATAAAGGTAGTCTTGTGTGAAATGAACTTCAAAGTGCTTGATAAATTTCCTGTGAGGGAGTGAATTATGGCTTTCTAAAATATTGTCTTAGAACTTTTAAGTAGTTATTCATTAATAAGGGGCTTGTATATATTGTTCGACATTGCAAGAATGTAAGCTTGTGTTTTGCTTCCTATACTATCAATGTCAGGATTGTTGTAGTATAGCAGAGAGTAAAAATAAGAAAAATTACTCCTCTAGTATACGGGGTTATAGCTGGACATTTAATTTATTGATATATATTGCATTTTCTTATAGAGAGGGCTTTTTGTTATAATTGTGCATTAGGTTGATGGTTTCGTGATATTTCAATGATAATTAATTTTACAGTTTTTTTACGGGTGTATATTGTATTTGAGGCAATTTTTTCCTTGGAGATCCTTGAATAAACCATATAGCGCATAGCTGGCATTTAGTTTCTTGTTATGTTGGGCTTTCTTGTAGATTTTGGGCAGTTTACGTTGGGTATACATTTTTCCTTCACATCATCACATGATGAGCATGTTATGTTGGGGTTTCTTGTAGATTTTGGGCGGTTTACGTTGGGTATACATTTTTCTTTCACATGATGAGCATGTGATATGTTCGTGATAATTAATTATACAATGGATCAGATAGGTTACTTTGAATATTAGCAAGATTAAACACTATGGATGCCATTTAATTTGAATAATTGATGAGTTCGGGTTGATATTATTTGTGATCTATTAACTTAAACAAATGAAGGACAAAGCATCATGCTCTTGTTGGTTTTGCTAAATTGTTTTTGAGATTCATTGTTTTTTGCTTACGGTTGTGTATTGTCGTATTGTCTTTTCTCTTTTATTAGGTTTAATTCAAAAATAGTTATAAATAAGACTCTATATTCTAAGTCCTTAAGAAAAAGAAAAAAAAAAATTGAAAATAAAGATTAACAAAATAAAATTTGAATAAACACCATGATTCAGGGCATATTTCTATAGTTCAACTCAACTTCTAAAATTTCAGCTACGACCCTAACAAGAAATGGATAGGAAATTACTTGTCTCCTACAATGAAGCTATGTGGTTCTTGTATCCAAGGTTCATGATGTTTTTAACTTAATCTTTTATTTGACTGTAAGGAACCTTTTTGACAGATAAACTAAGGAAAGCACAGAGTAGAAAATGTCTAAAGATGGTGTTTCCCAAATATTTCGCACGTTTGCTACAGCTGCTGCTACATTCTTTGGTGGAACTTTTGCTCTTGGTTTCTTAACCTCGTCCATTTCTGGACATCTCGCCGTACTTAAAAGAGTAATTGTTAACGCAAGAAAGCTGATATATATTATTCTATTTGAACTTTTTGGATCAACTTTAATTGTTTGGCATTCAAAATCTGATGTCTGGTTAGTTCTTATTCATGTACACTTTGTCTATCCTATAAATTGACAACGCATTGCTCCCTGTTGCTTGTGTTTGTGCAGTGCAATAATATCCCATGTAGGTTATGCATTGCAACTCATAGTCATATGGTGATTTCCATGGATAACTTAGTCTATTTTTGCAGAAAAAACAAGGCAGACTATGCGGTGCTTGTAAAGGGATAGGTTATTACCCTTGCAAATTGTGTAAAGCTAAAGGGACCATAGAGTGGTCTCCACTCTATGATCCTGTGGTTATAAACCCATGTGTTTGCCCCACTTGTGATGGATTCAGGCAAGTGGTTGCTTTTCAGGCCCTTCCTTTTTTTTTTTTTTTTTTTTTTCTGTCAAGGATGTTCCTGTTCAATAATTGAAGTGGGATTGAAACTCATATATACTTGTTTCTTTTTCTTATAGGGTTCAGCGCTGTTTGAACTGCTTGGGTTATGGTTTCGCATGACAATTTGATCCTATGAGCTATGTTTAATTTTTTTCCCCATTTTTTTTGTTTAAAGTTTTTCAATCTTAGTTGGAATGTTGTTGATAGTCGTTTGGGGTACTTCTGTGTGTAACTTTTTGTGACCTTGAATTATTATTCTGTAATTTAATATTCAATCTGGAGATTTTTGTAACAATGTGAATAGATTTCTGATATATTTGAAACTCTTTGTTTTGGTGACTCTCTAAACAAAGTCTAAATTGGATATGGAGACATTAAATATTTAAAATTTCAGTAATAATTTTTTAATTTCGAAGTCCTTTTTGTTGAGTCATGATTGGCGCTCTAAGCGACCGCTTTGAAGGCCTATGCTCAAGTACACTTATATTGGAGGCCACACCACACATTCTCCATTCATTCCCTAACCTAAATCAGCTTATACGTATAGTAGATCAAAGAAGTTTCATGAAACACGTTCTTACCTCCCCTGGAAAAATTTGTTAGAAATAGGGAATTGATATGGTAAATACCGTTGCAACAAACTATGAACATTGTTATAAAATCTGCAGCACAATTTGAATTAGGAATAATAAAACTAAGGTTTGTCGAGTAGGACATTGTCCTAAAAGGCTAAAAGTTGTTTTTGTGCCTTCCCCTTGATGGAGCTACTTAAAGCCTAAAGGCCTTACCATTAAGTACAAATATTTTTAGCGGATTTATAAGTTTCAAACCGAACTGCGCAAGCAAGATTGAAAACGAGGAAGAAATTTGAAGAACATTTTGAAAACTTATAGTTTAATGTATTTTGCAATGATTTTGATGTTGGAAATATGTTAATTTATGTTCAACAACAAATTCAATCACTTATTTAGTGTTAGCGTACCGAAGTGTTATCAAGATCATGGGCAGCATTGGCTTTGAACTCGTTATTTCTTGTGACAAAACCGATCACATCATACATATGAACACTCAAGCGATAGATATATATATATATATATATTCCACACATTTTGATTTGGCGCGTTAGTGGCTTTGCACCCATCTTTTTTCATGAATTTTTAAGAAAGTAACTCCAAAAATTTCCTTAAAGCGGCACCACTTCTAATTCATATAGGTAAAATTCTTATAGTATCTTGGTTACATTTAGACACTTGTATAACATATTAGTGGTGCCACGTGCATTGTACGTGTACGAAATTACCATGAAATATAGTTCAAGACACACTTCGTTAACTTAAATTGTGTTCTATCATGAAATAGAGTTAATTACACTTCATTACATTAAATGATGTCAGTCTAAAGTAACATTTAATAGCCATTTTTGATTGAAATGATGTAACTCTAGATGTGATCTGAAGGTGTACAGGTGGTGTGATCGTACATGGCCTCAACATTTTAAGGGCACCAAATTTATTTATTTATATATAGGTGTAACATTAAAAGTTTTAAAAAACTTTTAAATTTTCATTTGTCAAAAAGTTAGATATTATTGAGACACATTTTTTTAAAATAGTTTTGTAAAAGTTATTCAACTAAAAAGTAGAATGTATTTTATTATTTTAAAAATAAACAACGCCTACCTTTGGAATTTAGATTTACATTATCAAAACTTTAAGGAAAATTATCACTATCATTCCACAAATCCAAAAAGTTAAAAAGACCAGAAAAAAAAAAAGAAAAAGAAAAAAAATGAAAGGGGCACAAAAAAAATGATGTTTTTAAATGTAAAACAGATTTTTTTTAAATGAAGTCCTTAGTTAAATAAAAGGGCACCATTTTAAAATGTCATACAGAGCACCTAAAATTTCAGGGCCGGCCCTGTGTAACTCCACACAAATGCAATGATAGAAAATGTTAACAGTGTTACCTTATGGTGCTATTTTATCTTACAAACATAACTTGTGCTTTTTTTTTGTGTTGAGATAAGTAAAGCAAAGGAAAGGACAATGTATGATTTATGCTTGCTCCTTCCCAAAGAAAAAGTACCATTTTACTGTCCCATGAACAGTAGTAGAAGTATGAATAAACAGTGAAAAATCATTTGCCTCTTTTAATATAACTAATTGTTAGAACGTGTCTTACACGTTGTATGTTCCAATGAATATATTTTAAATATGTAATTTTCATTAGAATATTTTATTACAAAAGCACTTCTCTATACATAATAGTTCTTGTCAATGTTATACTTTTTTTACTTTTATCGTCTCATTTGACCAACATTTTTGTTGTATTGAAACTCCACATAAAAGCAAAACATATTTTGTCTAATGTTTCCATTTTGAATTTTATATATATTCCCTTTACGAATACCATTGTATCACTAATCATTTGGATTGTATCGCCAAATAATATGGCTTAGATTTTGTTAGTCTACGAAAACATAAAAAGAAATTAATTAGTATATAAAAGAATTGCTAAGATAATAATATAGTGATTCAAATATAAACTAAAAATATAAAGTATTAAAATAAAATTATTACATCTTTGTCCATTAAAATTAAATTTTAAACTTGGATAAGACCTTCTGCAGTCGTGTAGTTTTTAATGGAACTTTTACAAATGATGGAAAGTTAATTTGATGATCCATTCTTAATTAAACGTATTCAATTCTTTTATTAGCATACAATGCTCTTCTTTGTTAGTTGATGCAGACAAAACCATTTTGCTAGAGAAAGGGTTAAAACTAAGATTGGATTAATTAAAAGAAAAGTATATAGTTCGATTTGTATTTCAATATTCTTGAATTTATTTAGATATCGATCAGCAATTTATAGTGAGTGAAGTATGCATGAAGAGATGAAATATGAACGTTAATATGGTTGGCAATTACATCACATTAAAGTAATTAACTGTAGTATAACTGTATGTAAGTTATAAACTTCTAATATTATTAAATTAAATTAAATATAATAATTATTTTATGACATTCATTTGTCTTGATGATAGAATTAAATGAAATCAAATATTCATGTAATGATTAGTATTTTTTTAAGTTGTAATAATTAATTTTATAACATTCATGTATATTATACATATTGCAACATAAATCAATATTAAAACAAAAATACAAAACTAAAATACAAAATTAAATCAATATCGTACTAATTTTGTTCATGAATTTTACATATTAAAAGATAAATCAAGATTCAAATACAAATATATATATCTTTCAATTTCACTAAATTTCTAACCAACAAAATTAGCTTGAATTGAAAGTGTAATATACACAATCTTCTTTATTATTGATCTGAAGTAGAAAAGGCATACACATATATAACATAGTTCTAATATAAAATTAAAAAAGAAAAAATGGCCACAATATGCATTAACTAAAAACGTTACACAATTATTTGTGCTCAAAAATTTTGTATATAGAGAGTCTTGCATATTTGTTATTCATAATGAAATGGGGGAAAAACTTATTATCTAGTGGAAGAAAAGAATAGTCATTGAGTTCGTTTTCTATTTGAAATTTTGAAATAAAATGCTAGATGGATATCTAGTTCAATTCACCTAGCATTGGTATTACGCGATATAATTTGATTAGATCAGATGACTTTAGTCATGCTATATTAAAATCTATAATAAAGATTATGGACAAAATAGAATAAATTATTTATGTAATAATGTAGTGAATAAATGTGATGAAATAAAGGTAACGGATAGTATAGGAATTAAAGAAAAAAAAGTCAGGGCAAATGTGAAATCTGAATGTTTTACATGGATTTCACCTTTTATATAGTAGTGATAAATTAGTTCTGGTTTATTTTTCACTTAGATTAAAAATTGTTAACCAAAGTTATATATTTGAGCATTAATGTAAATTGTAGCATGTGCAACATAATAAGATATTAGTTTGAATAAATTTGAGTTTGAAATTTGAAATTCAGAGAATATTAGTTTTTGGATGACTTTAGTGATGCTAAATTAAATTGTATGATAAACATTAGGAAGAAAATAATATTAGTTTGATTGAATGACTTTAATGATAATGTTAAAGATAATAGTGTAGTGAATTAAAGGGGGTAAAATAAAAGTAATGGACAAAATAGAAATTAAAAAAAATATAGGGGTAAAAGTGGAATCTGAATATTTTACAAGGATTTCACCTTTTATATAATAGTGATAGAGATATAGAGACTTGACAATAAACTAAGCAACATGTTGAAGCAATAAATTTTCAAAGCAAAAAATAAACTGCGAAGAAGAAAAATTGGCTTCCTTTGGGTTTGTAAAGGGAATTTGTCAGGGGAAAGAGCTGAAATCCTCTTTCAGTTAAGGGGCAAAAGAAAAGGAAAAAGGCGGAAAGAAAATAGAAGTGGTTAGTAATTAAAAAAAAAAAATAAGTAGTGGTTAGTGTTCTATGAACAGTGTGATGAACAGTAAAATTCTATTTCCCTCTTTTTTTTTTTTTTTTTTTTATAGGTAAATGATAACATTAATTCAAGTCATGGTGTACAGTCGATTCAACAAACAACGGAATTCTGTCAATCCAATTACACTTAAAATCAAAAGAAAGAGCGTAGTTGGCAATGGTGTGGGCAACTTCATTTGCCTCACGGCGTATGGACTTACAAAGGCTACATTCCATTTATGTCAAGAGCGACGTAATCTCGCTGAGATGCATCGGGGTGAAATTCCAAGTTGGAGCAGAGATTTTGTACCACCCGAAAGACAATCCGTTTCGGCCTCATGAATCCTAAAATGATGCTGTTTAGTAAATTTGAGACCTTCACAAAGTGCAATAGCTTCCGTTGTTTCCACCGAAAGACAACCAATTCCCCATGAGGCAAAGACACCATGAACAAAACCATTTTCATTGCAGATCACCACTCCAATAGCAAATTTGCTTTCCTTTTCTTTGACAGCAACATCAATATTCAACTTGAAAAAACCCTCTGGTGGGGTTTGCCAACAAGTTCGCAGGGGTACGTGGCATCTCATTTGAAATCCCAATGCTTGGTGGTATCTAGCAATCCCCAATCAGCCCAGCCATGATTTTTGGTTCCCTTCGGCTTGCCCCATGAACCATTTTATTCCTTTCGTGCCAAAATGAACCATGCCGTCCCAATTATAGTTTCAATAGCATTGTTAACATCCTGGGTAATTCCAAACACAAAATCAGCCATTTGCTCTCCATTAAAATGCATTTTAATGGTGTTACAAAGGTTCATTTCCTTCCAGATACAACGAGCATACGAGCATATGTTTAGTTGTCTCAACAAGGCCGCAAAAAGAGCATGAAATCTGCACTTGAACTCCTATTTTCAACAGATTGGAGAAAGACGGAATTGCTTCAAAAAAGAGATGCCACCAAAAAATTTTCGCTTTTGCTGGGAGTTTGAGATTCCACAGTTTATTCCACCATCTAGGGACATGACTCACACAACATTCGTCACCACCAGAAATGCTAGATTAGTTTATCAGTCAAATTCCGGTTCCCAGGTGGCAAATAAATGATGAGGTCACGATCCGGTGCAAAAAAGAGATCATTAATCTTTTCTCAATCCCATGTGCCAGAAGCTGTGAAAAGATCAGAAACTTTGGAAAAACCTTCAGTTGCTGGTGTAATTGGTTTGAAAGTTGGAAATCGAGGTAGCCAGGGATCAGAGAAAATTCTGATGGATTCTCCATTGCCCACTCGCCATCTGGAGCCAGCTTCAATAAGCTCACGTCCCCATAACAGTCCTTTCCAAGCAAAAGAATCCCCAGATTTGTATTGAGCTGATAAGAAAATTCCAGAGTGGAAATACTTGCCTTTGAGAATGCGGTGAACCAGAGACGACTCACAATGAATCATCCTCCAAGCGTTCTTAGCAACCATTGCTTGATTAAATTTGAAGAGATCTTTAAATCCCAAGCCACCAAGTCCTTTTGCAATGCAAAGTTTATCCCACCTTGTCCAGTGAAGTTTTTTAGATTGCAAATCTCCACCCCACCAAAACCGGTTGATAGCTCGCTGAATACATGCAACCGTAGCATTCGGTAATTTGAACAAACTCATTTGGTAAGTCGGGATAGCTTGCAAGATTGCTTTGATAAGAGTTTCTCTTCCACCGGCAAAGAATAAGTTTCTTTTCCATCCCCGAATCCGCTTGCTGATTTTTCCTTCAAGAGTTGTAAAAACCTTGTTCTTCTTTCTTCCAATGATAATAGGAAAGCCCAAGTAGATATTGTTGAAACCCCTCAGTTGAAAACCCATTTGTTCACAGATTCTTTCTCTAACCTGGCTGCTCACATTGGGACTGATTTGCTGCTGATTTTTCTATGTTAACAATCTGTCCAGAAGCCATTTCATACTTGTGGAGGAGTTCAAGAACATTCAGTTGGTCTGATTCATTAGCCTGAAAGAACATAAGCGAGTCATCTGCAAAAAGAAGATGGCTAACACGAGGTGAATGTCGGGAGCATTTAAATCCAATCAAAGAACCCTCAGTTTCTGCTTTTCCGATTAAACAAGACAGTGCCTCAGCAGAGAAAAGAAACAAGTAGGGTGATAAAGGACATCCTTGACGAAGGCCACGTGAAGGTTTAAAATTTCCGTATGGTTGTCCATTAATTAAAATTGAAAGAGAAGAGGTTGAAATGCACTGAAAAACCAGATGTCGCCACCTATTGGGAAACCCCATGATATCCAAAAACCAAAAAAGAAATCTCCACTCAATTCGGTCATATGCTTTGCTCATATCAAGTTTGAGTGCAAGAAAACCTTTGTTACCATTCACCCTTTTGCTCATCGAATGCAAACACTCAAAAGCCACCAATGCATTATCAATAATAAAACGCCCCTTTACAAAAGCACTTTGGTTTTCAGAAATAAGAGAAGGCAAAACATGCTTTAGTCTATTTGCCAGTGCTTTGGCCACAATCTTATATAAAACGTTGCAGAGGCTAATAGGGCGGAAATCTGTTACCTTCTCTGGTTTATTCTTCTTTGGAATCAGGACGATATTAGAATGATTCATCTCTATGAGCAGAGCATCCCCATTAAGGCAAGCAAGACAAGCATCAGTCACTTCATCTCCAATAAGGTCCCAATGCTTGTGAAAGAAAATTGCATGATAGCCGTCTGGACCTGGTGCCTTGTGTGCACCTAAGTTGAAAGCTGCATTTCTGACTTCTTCATTGGAGAAAGGCCTATTCAAAAAACTAATGTCGGAGTCTGACAATTTTCAAGTGATACCACAACATCCTTCCTGAATTTGTTCATCACATGGGTCAGAGCTTGAGAAAATAGAAGCAAAATATTTCAAGAAAACATCAGCAATTTCAGTTTCTGATGTTACCCGTTCCCCATCGTCTGACAGTATGTATGAAATGGAATTTTTCCGCTTCCGATTAGAGGTTCTAGAATGGAAATATGGTGTGTTGAGGCCACCGCTTTTTAACCAGTTCTTAGTGCCCTTTTGCCTCCAATAGAGTTCTTCACGTTCCAAAAGTTTGTTAATTCTATCCTCTAGGCTTCTAACAGACTCCATTTGGCTTGCCAAGTTTTCTGATTTATAACACAATGCAAGTTCTTCCCTCAATTTTTTAAGCTCCTTCCTCTATTTGCCCAATGTTTTACCATCCCAAGCTAAAAGATCAGTAGTACATCCTTGAAGTATATTCTTAATTCTCGGGAAAGAAGTAGGTATGCCACTAATTTCAACATTCTGAAGCCATGATTCCTGGACCGCTTCCTCGTATCCTGGTTCATTGATCCAAAGTGGTTCGAATTTGAATTTGTTCTTGTGTCTCTTCCTACCATCAATTGTTCCACCATCGAGTTGCAATAAAAGTGGTCTATGATCAGACCCCGAAAAATCCAAGTGATGCACCATAGCATTAGGAAAAAGATTGGCTGCACTTTCATCCCATACATTACGGTCAAGTCTCACTTGCACAAATTGATCACTATGACGTTTATTATTCCAAGTAAAGCATGGGCCAAGAAATTTGAGTGATTCAAGTAAACAATCAAGTAAAGCATTCTGGAAATCCTCCATAAGATTTCTGGATCGATCAGTCCCTCCCTCTTTCTCATGTAATGTGATGATCTCATTAAAATCTCCACCGCAAATCCATGGTAAGGAAGACAGAGATCTAAGTTTCTTCAATAATTCCCATGAGAAAACCCGCTGATCATGCCTGGGATTGCCATAGAATCCTGTAAAACGCCATCGGACGTTATCATTTTGCTCCACAAAAGCATCGATATGTCCTTTCGAGTATGATTTAATGGAGACATTAAGCTCCTCCTTCCACAAAAGTATAAGGCCGCCACTCCGCCCAACAGAATCCACCACAAATCCATTTTCATATCCCAATTTATATTTATAGTTTATTGCCAGAAAGCCAAAAAGTCGTGTCTTTGAAATGAAGACAAGACACGGGGAAAAATCGCAGATGAGTTTCGGTAGAGAAATTAACATAACAGGGTTCCCGCTCCCTGTACGTTCCAGCAAAGACAACTCATGGTGATCGGCGGTCCTGGGCCCAGGACTCACCGTTTTATTAAG
The DNA here is from genome assembly GCA_963692815.1 of Nyctanthes arbor-tristis. NCBI lineage: Eukaryota > Viridiplantae > Streptophyta > Magnoliopsida > Lamiales > Oleaceae > Nyctanthes > Nyctanthes arbor-tristis. The sequence continues at coordinate 7,061 of CAVNYN010255951.1, read as the reverse complement.
TGAAACATCATCTTGAAGTGACAAGTTTAGGTTACCGGGCTTCAGCTTTTTCCTCATATCACGTAGGCTTTCATCACTGCCAAGTGAAGCTGGTAATTTCCTCTTGCCCTTTGTACTGCTCCTATTCCCCTCTTTTAATATAGTAGAGATTGAATTTCATTAAGAACATTATTAAGTTCAACCCTCTCAACTGTAACCTGAACCTCATCCCTTGTTTTTACCCTTTGAGCCCATGGATTACGCATTTCATAATGACATGTAGGGTTGCTGTCATTGGCGGAGCCATAAGGAGTTACAACCTCATCTTACCCGATAGCCAAGATTTTTCTTGACTTCATAAAAATTTATAGAAGTGAACCCATTCTCTCTATTCAACTTCTTCCCAATCAAGTGATCACAATCATTGCCCCCGAGCACAGTTGGATTGACAAAGGCAGTCTTCCGATCTGGAAAAATACGTAGCTGGGGGATATCAAGTATTCGAATACTGAGAAAGCCCTTAGTGGAAGCCTGTGGAAACGCACACCAACTCTGACCAATCCAGACACATTCCGCTATTTATCTCCTACGCCAAGGCTTAGGGGTGGGCATGTGTGTACACTCGTGATGATGCGTAACCAAAAAAAAAAAAGTGATCACAATCATTAATAGAACCCACATATGAATACAATCTCTAATCTTCTTTGTCACATTTCATTCTTTCCGCATAATGATTTCACCACATTATTATGAATTGAACGTCTTCATATGATTATTATACAATCCATCATCTCTTCGCGTCTAAGCTTCTTTTCAATTAAACTAGTTTCTTTACACCTGTGCGTTGCACGGCCAAATTTCGTAAACAAATTATAATGTAATATCTCGTCCGATCATCGACTTAACTTATGGGTTGTTAATTAATTTATGAAATTATTAACATACTGGTTACTAGTTCACCAGTTTAACCGCCAGAGCATCGGTTTAACAAGTAGATTATTATTAATTTACAAATTTAAATAGAAAAACTTTGTAGGAAAATAAAAATAGAAATATTATTATAAATATTATGTAATGTATTTTAAAACATAATATAAATAGTTTGGCGGTTTATACAATACGTCGAAAACAAAAAGTCACGAAACTTTCTAAAATAATTTTGTCAAATTTGCTACCCGGTGGGTTGAGACACGGGCCGAGTTATAGGTCACCAAAAATCCATTGGTTGTTCTAGTCTTCAACCAGATCATTACAGTCCAGTCTAATCATGTGATCCCGCCCAATCCACCATCCAAATCACCGTGGGCTTCTAGCTCAGATTTTAGAATAATGCATGACAATTGACAAAAAAATTGCAAATAGGTAACCAGTTACATAAGGGGAAAAGGGGATAAATAAGGAAAGGAAAATAAAATTAGCCGGTGGCCATTGGGGAAAAAAAGAAAAATATATTAAAAATGATAAAAAAAAAGGAAAAATTAGAGGGTGGTTATACAGTAGGAAAAAATTAGTGCATAGTTACATAGTAGGAACAAAGAAAAACAAAAATTATGGTGAAACATGAAATTGTGACATAGATATGTAACATTGTAAATGTGGCTTAATTCCATTTGATAATAAAAAAGTATCCCTATGATAACCACCCAATGAAATTATGACACATGACAATGTCACTTATTTATGTCATTTATCTCTTACCTGTCTAGAATTGTTCAAAAAAATAATAAATAAAAAAAGATAACAAAATTAGTTGGTAGTTATATGAAAAAAGCAAAAAATTACTCCCTCCGTCCCAATTAGTGGGTGGTGAAAAGAAGGGAAAAAATGATAAATACAAAAATAATATATTAAAATTAGTGAGTTGTTATTATTGTAAGAACAAAAGAAAAAATAAATAGATATTTCAAAGCCTTTTAGACCGATATTGCTTCGAGATAAATTTTTAATTGCTTCATGAATCCGCAAATACTAACTTGTTTTAATTTTTAAACAAAATATGAGTTTATCTATTTTACATGAGAATGCATTACATGCTTATGTGGTAATTACTGAAAATTATTTAAGGTGAGTAGTTTTAATTTATGAGATAATTACACATCAATATTATGTTACAAAAAAAAAGTGGTTGCATGGAAACCCAAAAAATCAATAAACGTGTCATTAAACCCAATGATTTGAAATAAAACACATGATTTAAAAGGCACCTAAAAGTGTTTAATATTTGCTGATATTAAATTGAAAAAAGAAAATGCAGAATGTTTGCCTAAAATACTAAACAAATACATGACACTAAAATAAAAAGATGGCTATTAATTACTGGATTAAACGAGAAAAAATTGACATGGGTAACCATTTTGCAAGAAAATTGTAACAAAAAAATTGGTTGAAAATAAATTTGGAAAAAAAAAGTGAGTGGGTGGTTATTTCATATGGCATGATTTGTGGTGGTAATATTGTAAATGTGAGAAAATAAGAAATAAAAATAGAGATTCCGGAATATTGTAAATGTGAGAAAATAATTCTGAAATGTGAGAAAATAATTCTGAAATAACAGTTGTTTTTCTATATATAAATATAAAGACTAGAGAACATTATTTCTTCTTTTGTTGTGAATTTATCCCTGACACATTTTAAGATATTTTTCAACTTCACAAGTTGATGAAATTCTCCAGGAACGTCAACTTAACATATTCATGAACATAATATATATAAACCATAAACACGTGCCTATTCACCAACATTTAAACACGTGCCTATTCAATTTGCCCGCTACAGTTACCATCACCAATTCATGATACCCTTTCAAACATCACTTTGTAATTAATAAACCTGCATTGGTAATGTTAGATTATGTTAAGATTATTAATGAAGTTATTAGTTAATAACTCAAGAAAATATCTACATTAATGATATTAATAAAGTTGTTAAAATAATATTTTTTGATTAGTTATTAACTTTAACAACTAATTTTTTAACATTGTCCTAGAGTTTAATATTTATGAAAAAATTCTTTTTTTTATTTATTTAATAAAGTGGGGCCAATAACTTTTTTGACAATAATGGACTCTATTTGAGCTGGGGTGGATTTTTAGTTATTTTGTTTAACAGATCTAATATGACATTTCAATAGTTATTAAATTTAATTTACATATATGACATTTAACAATAATTTATAATGCACTTTATTGCTTAAGTGGATAGCTAAATTTAACAACATTAATATAAATGTTCTAATGTTGCAATACATTTTATCAGTTTAACCCACGCATTTGCAAATCCAAAATAGAATACTCAGACAAATATAAGTTACCATTTGCACAAATACGAGGGCATAATCAAATATGGTTAATATCAAATATCGTCTCTAATCATTGGGGTTAGTATTAGCTGGGTCCATAACCAGATCGGAAGAGCACGCTGGGTCTTCAATCTTTCATTAATTCGCATATATAGTCTTTTTTTATGGTGGCGGTCAATTTCATCTTTGACTCCTCGAAAAAATTACCATTATATCACTTATCATTTTAAATTAAGAAATAAAAATTTTAAAAATATAAAAATTCAAAAAAAGAAAGAAAAAGAAAAAAAGGGGGATGCTGCCATTTCCAGTAGCACAGGGGCGAGAACCCCCCCAAAAGGCTGCCGGAAATGACAGCAAATGGTTGTTGAGATCCTCTCTTTTTTTCTTTTTCTTTTTTTAAGATATTTTGTATATTTTTAAAATTTTTGTCTCTTAAATTTAAAATGATAAGGGACAAAATGATAATTTATTAGAGGAGTTAACTGTGAAATTGACAAAAATCGTTAAAAAAGACTATATGTACGAATTAATGAAAGGTTTGGGACTTAACAGGTTAAAAAAAGTTAGGAATTATGTCGATACTAATCCCAAAGGTTGGGAACGATACATGAAATTAACCAATCAAATATGCATGAACATACTCTTTAATCACATAAATGTGCACAATGGAGTGCATAATTACACATACTGGAAATTAATGCACTTCAAGGATCAAAACAGATTACATCGCTATCATACGAGAACTTATTTGAATTTATTGGAATTTATTTATTTATATTGAACTTCAATTTATTTTGTGACTGAGTGAAGTTCATACCATCAAAGAGCCAAAAAAAAAAATTAGTACTTGAGTGAAGTTCATACCATTAAAGAAGAAAAAAAAGCCTTTAGTATTATTGGCTAATCAGGAACTCACATGTGACTTTTGGAACCTAATTTGAGTAACAATTTAGGGCCATTGATTCTCGATTAGCTAAAAGTGTCCATGAGTGTATTTCTAGAATACTAGAATTTTTTTCTCCATCAAAGAGATCTAATCTCACCAAATCTTGATTCCTCATTTTGGTTGTAGCTATTGTAATCTCTCTCTCTCTCTCGAATGCCATATCAACATACTCTGGATTTTAGATTGTTGGAAATTGGGAGTTGATACGGCAAATACTACTACAATGGACCACGAATACGGTTACAAAATCTGCTATACAATTTAAATTAGGAATAAAAGCAAGACTTCTATCGCGTAGAACGTCTTCGTAAAAGCTTTGCGCCTTCTCCTTTGTGGAAGTGCTTAAAGCATTCGGACTTGTCAAATGACAGGCGGCGGGGCGGGGCATAATTGTACACAAGAAAATGGAGCGGAGCCCTTTAAGGCCCAGTGCGGCCCGTGGACCGCATTGAACTTTGGGCCGACCTGCTAACTTTCAATCTGGACCGCACTGAGATCTAAAGCAAATAAGCCCATATACAGCTCAAATCCTCTGTTTTCTATGTCCAAAATATTTTAACTTGGTATTTCAGCCCAAAAATCAGTTGGGCCGTCCAAGTTTAAGGCCGAGTTGAAGTTTTAAATTCATTTATCCAATCCTCTTTTATAAAGCATACCTCTAACTCTTTTTTACTTCATAGGCCAATGTGGGATTAAGACCTAGCTGTAATCTTAAATTCATATATCCAATCCTCTTTTATAACGAAAGCCTTAACTCCCTTTTACTTCATAAGCCAATGTGGGATTACCATTTTTTATTTTTTTAATTTATTATTAATATCTTATAAAAAAATTTTGAATATTAGTTTTGAGATTATAAACTAATGTGAGTAATGGAAAATGGAAATGATAGCTAGGGCGAGTTTTTCCTTAAAATTTTCAACCGCACTGAACAAATTTTCTGGCTCCGCCCCTGCAAGAAATCCATCACCCCTTGAAAGTGCCAGATTCATCCAAAAAACACGAGGTAAAATTGATGAGTATCATTTTCTTTTCATTTTTTTTTTCAATTTTGAAAAAAAAAATAAATTAAACAATATTGACACATGGTAAGATCTTATTTTTCAACAAACACATCATCTTTACATCAATGGCATTCACATGAGCCACATGTCTTTTTTGTCACACTTTTTGTCTATTTCTTTGTCTAAATAGAATTATTCAAGAAAATATGGTTCATTGCATATCTCGTAGAATTACCAAGTTAAGCCACAATAATGACATACAATCAGTCCAAATACAAGAGAGAGAATGATTCAAAGTATGTAACGCAATAGTGTGAACAGTTATATTCCTCTACTCACAAGGACCACAACTATTCTCCCCAATCAATAGACAATATTGCTAAAAATGAAAACATCGGGGTAAAAGGTGAAATCAGATCGCAAATCATTGGCCGAAAGAAGAGTCTCTCAACACATTCAACACTTAAACCATGTTCCTTAGCCATTTGAAGCCCAAACAACAAGGCTACGGCCTCTGCCATCACAACTTCAATATTCCCGTAGAAGGATTTCGCCTATGCCAAAATTGCCCGCACTCCAGCATCTCAGATAATTACACCTATCATACTAGAGATCGGACTTCCGATCTCTTCTAACTAATTAAAAATTCATATGTGAATTCACAGAGTTTGTCATTTTGAGCCTCAAAACCTATATGTGAATTCTTAATTAATTAAGAATACTAAATAAATAATCACAGCTTTTTTCTGCTGGGAAATTCCCTCGCCTGGATTTCTTATTTTCATTTTAATTCTTAAAATTAATCACGTCTCTAATTACAAAAGAACCTTTTCTACATTTTGCATCCTGGAAGGTTGCAACGGTCGGATAACAGCCCAAATGTCAGGTTTACCAAACAATCAGCAGTCCAAACTAGTCACTAGAGCTTGACGCGTTGTTGGCATGCGAGTTTGACATGCATTTATTTGTCGGTAACAAAAATCCACAGGACATCGAAACAAACCAACCCATTACAACAAGCAGAATGGTCGGATCAAAATCCACGGGCAATCCTAGGTGTGGTCTTCTGAACATTGAAATGCCGGTAATCATTTAGACATGCATTTCGTCAGCCAATCCTAGGAAGACTCTCTCTTCCTTCTTGCTTCACACCAGCTACAGTGACCCAATTAAAACCAGCCAAGCAACGGCCTTGTTATTTATAAGGGGTGCGGCTATGCCGTGTTCTTCCGATCTTGCGTGAAGTGAATCTTCTATACCGTCCATAGTTTGCGGGCAATTCATCTTCATGCATTCTAGACCGTTGTCGCTGAATAAGAGGCCTTACTGCCACTCTACAGAACCGCACAAGATTTTCACCTCATACGGCTCCTAGTTCAATTCTTTCGAATTCATTGGATACTTTTCCGCGTTCGAGAATCCCCTCCCTTCTTCCACTCTGTCCCAAAGAGTAACTAAGACCCATTTAGTTACGTTTTCATGTTCTACTTGAACACTTTTTCCATTTTTGATTATTTTAATCGATCACAGCGCATAATCGGTACTCTCAACTAGATCCAGAACGGCCAATAAATAACCATCACGACAAACGAAAGTCTAATTCTTTTTTTTTTTTTTTAAAGACTAGTAACATCCCAGCACAGTATATCAGTACAAGCTTCAATAAGTCATGCCAAAAATCTCTAGCACACAAGAAACAGGCTATATCGACGATGCATCAGATTTAGCCACTCCCAGATCTTGCCTGTCATAAAATTAATTTGCAGTGAGAATTAAACAAATAAACGATAATGAAATCCACAGAGGGACAAAATAAACAAAGTTCGAAACA
>CAVNYN010255928.1:0-10287 GCA_963692815.1 Nyctanthes arbor-tristis | reverse complement strand
GCTTTCTCCCCTGAAAAACTTGCTAGCCTATGTGCTCCGACGGCAAGTGAACCGGCTAGCAAGGTAGCAACACCTCTATTTACACCTCGGCCGAGCGTCGCCCCTGCAAAATAAATCAATTAGTCTAAGAATTTATCTGAATAACGGTTTCATCTAAAAGCTTGAGTTGTTCGTAAAAATTGTGGCATCGCCAAAGTTATACTTACCTACGGAAAATTCGAATACGACAACAACAGTCATGACAGCCCACATTGCTGACACCCCAAAACCATTGTACAAAAAATCAAAGTAATAGAAGAGAGAAACTAAAGTTATGGCCAATCCAACTTTCAATGAGTGAATAATTCTCCTTGGATCTTCAACTCCAAGTTTCTTTCCTTCACTGGCTGCGTCCATGATCTTCGAAGCAAATTTCTCTGGTATGGCCTTCAACCAAAGCCATGCACGAGTCGTGCATCCGACACTTTCTTGATCTATCGACGCCATAAATGCCCAAAGAGTAACCAGCCTCTAATCCTCAAATGAGAGACAAAATGTATCACAAAACTTCTAATCTATGACCTGATATGAATCGAATCGAGTAGATCACAATGTTTGATGTGATGTAAAAACGAGACTAAACGAGTCCTAGTTTTTTGTTGATCGGGCTAGAGAAACCCGAAAACACCAAGGACCAATGAAGGAAAAAGTGCAGATCTTCACTTGTATTTATTAGTGAGGAAGTTTATGGGGGAAGTGGGAACTCAGGAGTGTTTTCCTGTAAGACGAAGGCAGGCGGAAGTTTCCAACGTAGGCAAGATTTTATGAGAATTTAGGTTAAAAAACCTAAAGAAAAACTGGAGTGGATAAAAATAGCTGTCATTTAACGCGTTGCACCAAGGCATTTTATGTTGTCTATATGCTGGAACAGCCATAATGGTGGTACCTAATTGTTGACCTAAAAGGTGACATCATTTCATTTTAACAGCATATATGGTAGAGTTCAAAGTATTAATTGTGAACTGTACGTACACAAGTATGCGCCAAAATGTTCACCCGCCAGGCATCACATGTCACGCCCCCGTCAATTTTACAATATTTCCGATTATCTTAGGGAAATTTACAAATTCTGTTGCGGAAGCTTTTATTCAAATAACGGGGACGGGACGTGCAAAACAATCCAATTTATCTTATCTTACTGAGTTTAATAGATAAAGATAATTTCATAAGTTAACAAATCGTCAACCTTTTAAAGAAACATTAAAACTAGGTTTTTCAAGAAATATGAAAACACAAGAAATTGTATTAATAAACATATTTCATTTATTTCCAAGGTGTGCCCAAATCATTATAAAACTTTTACAACGAAAAGTAGTATTCAAATCAATATAAAGATTATAACTCACTATTTTCTTATATGTTATAAGATGTAAAAACATATATACTATAGGGATGGGTATAAAAGTACTAAATTCGTGGTAGTTTCAATGACAGGTTTACACCACATGCACAACCCTACTCCCGTTCACGAGCACGATCCAACATCCAGCTTGCCCTGCTTTTCAATTATTATGACTCCAATTATCTACAAAAATTGTAATAAGTGGGGAATGAGTACAACGTACTCAGTGAATAACATAATCCTTTGATTCATCTTTCGTTTAGGAAACTCATTTCCAAGACAAATCATTGCATTGTACAAAGCTTTTCAATACACAAAAGGGCCCTATCGCTAGTTAAACTACTACCCGTGGTGCGCGCCAGATTCAATTCAATTAAGTGGATCCACAATAAACCCCGGTAGACCTATATCGAGATTTCAATTCAAAGCAAATACCACACTAATCTTCCTTATTCAGGGATCATTGAATAAGTCATAGTGTAGGAAACAAATCAGAATGGCCAAGATACACAGCAAGGCCATCCAATCACAAAGCAAATCAAAACGGGTAGAGTATTAACTAGCGATACAAATGCAATAGACAAATCTTTCTTTCAATAATAATGCATTCAAATCCATGTTTGTCTCATCAAAATCATCAATCAAATACACACTTATCTTATCAAAACTTTATGCATGTAGAAAAGGAATTAAAGTATTAGGTTACCCACCTCAAATATTCTTCGAATAATCCACGTGAAAAAGTATCCGTAGAGCCTTAATATTCCTCAATTAAAGCTATCTTTCAAGCTATACTCCTTCCATATATGGTAAGAGACTCTTTTCAAAGGACAAATAGATATTTTGGAGGGTTTTTATCGGTTTTCTCCTTCCCTTGGCCAAGTTGGACGAATTTTGGGGTTCGGGAGAGAAAAAGGGAAATGGGTTTTAAGAGAAAAATGAAATCCTAGCTTCCTATATATAATAGTTAGGATTTAGCTAATTTTAATAACTTTTGAATTCCGCCAACTATATCGTGACAAGTGGCGCCAACCACATCTTGACAAGTGGCGCCAATCTCCTCCTGACAAGTGGCGCGGTGTGGCGCCGTACACTTGTCAGGAAATTGTCCAAGAAGTCCTTCCCCTTGCATTATCTTTCAATCAAGTTCACACTCTTCAATTCATGTCAATTAAGTCATTACACTTTAGTTTATGTCAATTATCAACCAAGATCTTTCTTTAGCGTCAATTCAATAACAATATTTTGATCTTCAAGCAATCTTTCAATGATATTCAAGTAATTCTTTCAAAACGAACAATTTTGTTGCTTACCTTAATTTGTAGAAATTTTCAGGATGTTATATCACGCTGGTTAACCCACGTGATGGCCCATGTGGCGGCGGGTGATCGGATCACCCACATGTGGGTGATTAAAAATGAAGTTTGGTGACTTCTACACATCTCTAGATTAAACATGAAAAGAGTTTCGATACGAATACATGAACTTGTAAAGGAGGTGGGTTTTTGCCGGGACCGGCCTCTAACTCATCAATGATAGTATTAAAATGAAATTTACTAAGAAGATAGATAAGGCTCTGATAAGGAGAAAGGGGCCGCTTTGCTCCTTAGCCGGACCGGTACTAAGATGCCCTAATAGTTAATCCTAAATTCGTATTGTCTTGGACACAAATAGAGGCCATCTAGGATTTTGATAAAATAACGTTTTAGAAATACAAGTATCAGATTTTTCGGGTCGATCTTAAAAGTGAAAATTACAAAAACTATGTGGATAAAATCTCAGTAGATTGATAGTTTGTTTTATTCTCATTATTATTTGTCTAAACTTGGAGAAATTATAATGATGAGATACGTAGAATGTGTATTAGAAATAAAAAAAAAATTTAAAATACGTAGTTATAATTAAGTAGTAATCAATCAAATATCAAATTAATAGTTGTAAAATTATAATTCGGCAGAATAAAGAAAATTTTGATAGACCGTGCTTGTATATTAATATGGGTGATAGATTTTTAGTAAAGGTTGGTTGGACAACTGGGTGGCAATAAACTGATTGAGACTTGAGTAAATGATGGTAAGTGGGTAAGAAAACAACCTGGAAACAAATTTTGGATCATTTATCAACCCATTTAAATTTTAAATTCTAGATACACAACAACACATCATTAAATCACTTCTTTGATTTGATGATCTGTTTTCATATTATTTCAATTATTAACTCCACATGGCACGATTACATTACGTCACCTATATAAAATTTAAATTTTAAGAATATGTTTGGCAACTCAACCAGATTATAAATTATAATTTGTCACATTACATCATTTCATTGGTTTCACTTTTTTTAAAATTCAAAAAGTAAAAATCAAGCCTCAATTGTTGACTTTTTACACAAAACAATCAATTAAATGATACCACGTCGCATATTATAATCCAGATTATAATCTGGATCCTTGGCAAATACTTTGAAAGTTTCAGAAACTAAAATCTATTTATAAACAACTCCATTTTTAAATATTTACCAAATATAGTACTTATATTATTATAGAATTTGAATTTGAATTTGAATTCTTTAATATTTGGATATTTTATCGTGATTTTATAAGAAAAGCTTACCTACCCACTTCAATCTCCCAACCCCCAATCAAATGCAGCCACGTGGCAGTTTCAACTCTTTAAAGGGACATGTAAGCTCTCTATTGTCGGACCGCCTTTTATCGGCTTGACGTGTGACGATCCAGCTATAGAAATAGATCGAGCTCTGATTTTGAAGCCTGACCACCAATTACAGGGGGCCACATCATCTGTGTCAGGTGACGTGGCCTCCTGTAATTAGTAGTCGAGTTCTAAAATCGAAGCCCGATCTATTTTTATAGAAAATTTATGACGTGTGAATTGAATAATAATAACAATATTAAGAAAATTAAAAAAAAAAAAAAAAGGAAAGTTTGGGGTTTGGTGTGTTTTCCCATTTTTTGTCATTGAAAGTGTGACCACAATATCTTGGATTCGTTCTGAGGTGTGATTCGTGGCCTAATTTCATTGGCTAGAGACAAGTTCACATTCGATATATATATATATATATATATGAGAGTTATGATATATTACCTATTTCGATAACGAGTTTTAGGTGATCAGTAAAGGTTAAAATAATAATTTGACTCATCAAAGTTCAATATCCAACCCCCAATTAATTTAAGGCTAATGAGTTCTTCTATAAAAACATATTGAGCTCTGTAATCTCTAATCACTGCCCGCCACCTCATCTGACACAGGTGAAGTGGCACATTATTATTCGAGATCAGGCTCCGTAATCGGAGGCTGATATGCTTCTAAAGAAAATTCACTAAATATATATTTACACTGTAAAACATGTTACATGCACTACATTTTAATAGCATGAAAGGGTCTTCAACTTTTTTTTACTACAATTAAGTCCTCAAATTTTTTGTTACATTTTTTGTAATTAACTTTTAGTAATTAACTTACTTGATAGTTGATACGTAAACAGTAATTTGTGGCGCAGTTTAAAATTAAAAAGTTAAATTCGTGCTTTTATTTTGCATTATTTAAAATTATCATGGACAAATAAGTAATTAGATGTCTAAAAATAGAAAATTTTTGGACAAAAAATATCTATATCGAGAAAATTTACAATTATTAAACGATTAAAAATAATAATTGAAGGGAAAGAAAGTTAAGGATGTATCATTACTCTATAAAATTTTTTGATTTATAACACCTAATATCGAGATTTTGCACGAGCTAGGTATCGCCTTAGTAATCTTTAAGGTTGACATCAAGTAACTATACTTGTGGATAGTTTCAAATTCTGACGTTGCAGTTTTGCATCCGACAAAATACTAATACTGATATAGCATTGTCACGACAAAGAATCAAAGTAATATACAGAGCAGTGAAACTAAATTTATGGCCAATCCACTCCCGAGGAGTGAGTGATTCTTGGATCTTCAAATCCCAAGTTTCTTTTCCTGATCACTTGCCGCATCATTTATTTTTAACCCAACTTAGAGCATGATTAATGTGGGGGAAAAACCCAAATTTTGGGTTTTTTCTCCCACAAAAACCAATTAATGTATGGAAGAAGAGGGGTAAAAAAGCCATTTTTGGGGGAAGGGTAAGAGGGGGGCTAAATTTAGCCCCTCTCTTGCCCCTCCTCCCCCAAAAAAACTATATCCCTTAAAAATATATGTATAATAAATTTAAAAAAATAATATGTTATAAAAAATTGAATATCAATTGTATCATAAAAAAAGTAATGACAAAATAATTTATAAAAATTTTTTAAAAAATAAACAAAATATTTTAATATGTTTTCACCCCAATTTTTCTCTCCCTACACATTATTTGGAACTAGGTTTTTTCTTCCTAATTTTTTTCCTTAGCTTTTTTCCCCTAACATTAATCTTGCTCTTCTGGAGTATTTCTATTGAGCCAAATCGGACTCCATACACATAGGCCGACTTGGTTCAATAGAAATCAGCCAAATTTATGTGCTATCAACTTAAAACAATGATGTGTATGAGTCGTACTGATGCGCGGAAGCGTGAAAGCAATAAACGCAATCTAGTCTCATTGATTCAAAACTAGATGAATACAACGATCAATCATATAATTTCTATTGATTCTTAAGAATACCAGAAACTATGCATCAAATACTTATCGTTTGATTACGAATACTGTGAATTTAGAAAAATTGAAAACTAGTTACATAATTTTACTCAATAATAATCTACCAAAAACCCTAGTACATACATATGGAGGCATGATGATGTTCCAACATAGAGATTAGAGAGATTTGTGGTAATTACTAAAAATTGTCTGCAAACGTTGGACTGCATACATAAAATGATAAAATAGTTATACTTGACGTGTTTCCCAATCGGTTATTTGGTGTTTTCTGGAACAGCCTTAACTAGTGTGATTCTTCCTAATCCAATCTTAACAAGGAAATGCATATTTAGGGTTAATTAACGCCATCTATAAACAATTCTTGATTTTGGGGACTTGAAGATTTCTACACGTCAGCGTGTACGTGATTATATACTACATTTCCAAAAATTGTAGGACCCATTCATCCAGGGCCTGCTAGCACATAGATGGGGACAATAACACTTGTCTATTCTAGACTGGTGAATAAATGTCATCGTCTACCTACACTACTAAACGCGAAAATAATTTACAATAAATATCTATGCACCTCGTAAAGAAATTCATAGGTAAAATTTATGTATGGCAATTTTTCAATCGAAAACTAACGTAGTCAGGAAATAATACGAATTAATTTGACAACAAAAACGAACCGGTCGCAAATTTACAGTGGATAATATTTATCGCTATCGTAATTGCAAGGGTTATGTTTTTATTTACTTCTACCCAGATAATGATGTTTTCCTCACACGATAATGTAATAAAAAATTTTAGGGGACATGAAATTGTAGCACTAATAAGTGACATTATAGGTGTGACACGATTTCATTACATGATGAAAAAGTATCTATATAATCATCATCTTATAAAATTGTATCACATAAGCATGTTACTCATTTATGTCATTTTTATTTGTCTCTCTTAAATTGTTCGTATACATAAATGCCACATGTGAGGAAAGTTTTTTAACAAAAGTTTCGAAAAGTTGTTCAAATGGAGTCTTGTATTGATTTAGAAAAAGTATTTTTATCGTAATTTAAGTTATGATTTGGAGACGAGCAGGTCATGGCAGTTAAAGACTTTTTGGCATTAGATTAATTTTAAATATATATATATATATCAGTTAAAGACTTTTGGGCATTAGACTAATTTTAAATATATATATATATATATGAGCTTTTTCGAAATTCTACGTGCAAAAGTGTGTGCCAAAATTTGCTTGATTGGCAAAATAATCAAGGATCAAACAAACGTGCAAGGAACGCAGCTTTTTGAGAGTCTTAAAAAGGGGTGCAATTGAAAGAAGCAAATCAACGTAATTGAATTCACCTCCAAAAAGATACAAGCCTACAAATCTACGATAATTACAGTAAAATTGAAAATTTTGCTAAAAAGCTAAGAAAAAAGAAAATTACATGTCTCTGATTTAAGAGTTACCCTCTCGGGCAAATTGGGCGTTCTGCCTTGTTACCTTCGTCCAATCCTACTTACATCATTTGCTGATGTCATTATTTTTTTTTTGTACATTTTTTTATGTCTCAACAAAAAGACAATACGATAATCTTGGTGTTTGACTGTTGCCTAGTAAAGCTTTGTTTGACGATTAAATATATTTTAATTGATTATGACAGTTAAGTTTAAATAAAAAAAGATAACTTGAAAAGATACTTAGTTGATAAATTTTTTCCCCATTTCATCTTGGAAAAGCCATTTCTAGATAAGATTTTGCGAAATGAGCATATAGGATCGTATGTGATGATTTTACGGGTTATGAATTTAGAGATAACGGTAATGTCTATATGAACCGATTTCTTTTAAGGGTAATTTAACCAAACTTTCTGTAAATCTATTTGCATACGATGTACGCATAGCATAGTCCATTAGGTGTTTTTAAACTTCTTGGGAGACGTGGCTAGACTTTGAGCTCCCAACTCCACCGAAGCCTATCGATCCACCAGCGTACTCAATTGACGAAAATTACGTGCTACTATAAGTAGTATTATGAACTCGAAAAGGAAGATATTTACTTCAACATCTAAACAATTTAATATATGTTGAAAGAATGTTCTTGATACACCAAAGGCACTGCACTGGACGTAAAAACATTTAAATTGGATACATATCGGAACTTCATTCGTTCCGATTTATATGTAAGGGTCAAGGAAATAGGGTGGAAATGGGTAAACAAAGGGTCAAATCCCCCCCCCCCCCAACAAGATTTTTTGGTTGCCGGATTTTTCCACCATACTTTCAAAGTGCCCTAGTCGAGGCCGTCGAATTCTAATAAGTGGGAGCCCAAGTTGAGCAATAGTCTGACACTTCATATTCCATTTTTCATGTGGTCCAAAGCTAGTTCCTCATTGTGTCCCATTAAAGGCATGATAAGTTTACCATTCCAAGGCTTCTTCATTATTTTAGCAAACAACACTTAGAATGTATTGTCTGTACACACCAGCTAGTAGCTTTCTGGCACCACACTTTGACGGTGATATTATAATATTAGTTGATATTATGAGCACATCACGATAACTAAAAATTACACCAGTTATTAGTATCATAATGATACTAAACATCTAACACTTGGTCATATTCGATAGACCAGCTTTGTCCCTAATTTGAGGGTGGGCATGCATGACAAACTGTCCTTTGTTTCCTTTTCCAGTTGGGATTTACTTTGTATGAGGGAAGATAATGCCATCAACTAGGAATCAGGATATATGATAATTCATTGGCTTTCAATTACTTGTTACAATTGTTAATATTAATCCCATCAGATTCTAAATGTATGTTTACATTTAGACGACCTACTAATCTGAGCAAGCCAATAAGTGTGCGTCTGGCGTTTGAACAGGATATCCATTTCGCCATCATAAACCATCAACAGGAGTATTGGTCGGGACAAATGTCTAGAGCTAAAATTCCTCCAAGGAGGAAGACGTGTGCTCTTCCGATCTCTCAAACATGTTTTGGGAAAAAGAACTAAAACTAACCTTGTTTTTTTTAATTTAAGGCAGACATGCTCTACATTTCTGACAAAAAAGTACGTCATTTTCTACATTCAATTCCATAATATAAATCAAAAGGTAGTATCCAACAATTAAGAAATCAGTATATCTCACACCTTTGATTCTCCTGCGTGTTTTAGCTTGTCTGAATGCTTTGTGATACTTTGCAAGAAAAGCATATGCTTGATAGTACGTTCAAAGAGAGCATCAATGTTACACTGTTAACCAAATCAATTGCATTAGTACCGGATATAATAGTTATCAGCCTAAGGAAATGATATAGTTTTGAGCATAGGCTGAGGGACGTCACCTTTGCCCCGTTTGGCACAATTTCCCTTAATTCGTCTACACGATCTTGGATCATCTGGCGATCTTTTGGCCTGGGCCTTGGATTTTCTCCTGGTTTAAGCCTCTTGCCATTTGTTTTGCTCATTTCATTAGGTTTCTTAAAATACCCAGTCGATGAACTGCATTTTTGTCTCATTGCATGACTCTTTAGAGTTGATGAACTTACTTGTGATCCATAAACATAACTACTCTGGCAAAAGGTACCCGAATAATCCTTTGAAGAACCAGATAGAAACGAACAAGGACTCATTACTTCTGTTTTTGACAGATATTTTGGAGCACCAAATAACTCTCCCTTAATTTGGTCAAACACCTGATCTTGGCCAGAGGGGAGTTCAACATTTTGCACCAAGTAGCTACTTAGTTATATTTGTCAATGTTATCCGGCTAGAGATATTATCATCTGAGCACTGCATAGCCGAAGAGTGAACCTCAAAGACCACAGCATCTACAAGATGATCACTGCCATTCACCATGCATATTCCACTTTCACTATTTGATTTTCCATAATTAGGAGGATATATTCTGGAAGCAGCATCCTGATTTTTTACAGCTGAAGAATTATGGTTATCCAAGTTACCTGCAGTGCTGGAGTCTGATGCATTATTTAAACTATTACTCCAGCAATTACCATATAGTGTGCAGCTCAGTGTCCTTGCAGCAAGTGTGAGCAGTTTTTACATGGTACTTCTAACCAATGGTATGCTAAACAGATCACATTTATAACTTTTGGTTTTACCTAGTCAAAATTAACTAATTCAAAATGAAAATGTATAGAGAATTTTAAGAAAGCTCATAGTTTTTAAAAAAAAAAAAAAAAAGGAACAAGAATAGTTCATAGATGTTATAGATAAAAATATGTAAGCAAAAAAAAAAAAAAAAA
>CAVNYN010255920.1:0-10546 GCA_963692815.1 Nyctanthes arbor-tristis | reverse complement strand
TACCCATTTATTGTTTGCCGATGAGAGCTTTTTATTCTTTAGATGCACTGAACAGGACTCAATTGTGATGAAAAATTTATTGAGTAAATATGAGGACGCGTCCGGACAAGCAATCAACTAGGGCAAGTCAGGCATCTTCATGAGTCCTGGGTTAATTCTGATTTGAAGGAGAAAATTTCATCTATTGTTGGATTTGAATCCAATCTCAATCCTGGGAACTCTTGGTCCGCCTTCTTTAGTAGGGAGAAAGAAAAAGGAGTTTTATGACTTCCTTAGAGACCGAATCTAGAAGAGGACACTGGGCTGGAGTGGGAAGTTGCTCAAGTTCACTGGAAGGACTATTTTGGTTAAATCTGTTTCTCAGGCAGTACCATCCTACTGTATGTCCATATTTCTGCTTCCTGCAAATTTATGTGAGGAAATTCAAACAATAATGAACTCCTTCTAGTGGGGCAAATGCTCGGATAGCAAATGAAGTCTCAATTGGTTGCGATGGGATAAATTATGTGAAGGACAAGAGTATAGTGGTTTGGGATTTAATAATATGATTACTTTCAATTTAGCTATGCTTGCTAAACAAGGGTGGTGGCTGATCAAGGAACCAGATGCACTTGTTAGCAAAATTCTCTAAGGTCGATATTTTCCAAACAGTGATATTCTCTCTTCTCAAGTTGCGTACAATCCTAGCTTCACATAGAGAAGTATTTGGGCAGCTAGAGGAGTACTGAACAAGGGTTGTCGTTGTAGAGTTGGCGATGGCAGCATGCAATATTAGAGTGTGGTCTGATCCATGGATTTCGGGGAATCCTCAATTCATGATTGAGACTCTAGAAGATGATGACTTTGATAATATGCGAGTCTACGATCTTCTTAATTAATGGATAGGAGAGAGTGGGATATGGACACCATTCGGGCTCTTTTTACCAGTAGAGATGTGTATGAAATCAGTAAGATTCGTCTTAGTATCTCCCCTTCACCGGACAAGATGTTATGGCATTATAGCAACATGGGTGTTTATTTAGTAAATTCTGGTAATAGGGTAGCCATAGAGGACAAGCAATGAGGTTACTTCCCTTGGGATTGCAGGTCCTTGGCCTATGGAAACTTAAAATCCCCCCCCCCCAGGATGAAGTTATTTGTTTCACAAGCTTGTCGAGATTGTCTACCTACACGTGCCCGGCTTGCTCAAAATGGGATTCTGATGCAAACTGAATGAGGGTTTCAGGTTGTGTTTTCTACAACACTTGGAGGCCAGATTTCAAGTTAAATTGGCAGAGCGTCATGGGGCTGCCGGAAGGGTTGCTTTGGTTGCTAGCTGTCTATGGGGATTTCAAATGTCATTATCGAGATGGATTCCAAGATGGTCGTCGATGTGTTGGATAGGGAAAAGGACAATACCCAGTTTGGTCTCCTTATTCATGATTTCAAAAAACTTTTGAAAGGATTCACAAACTTCATTGCATACGTAATCCGGAAAGCCAATGGGGTAGTGCATACCCTAGCTCGTCATGCTATAATTTTTAGCAGCCTTTGTTCTTTGAATTATGAGACAAATAATATTCATCTTCTCACTTGAAATTAATTACATTATTGAGACCCAAATTTTTGTGGATGTCTTGACACTTCCAAATCGAAGTCTTGGCAACTGTTGTAATTTCTAGTGCTCTTCCGATCTTAATTTATGCAGTTTGCTATGATTTAATCATTAATATGTAATTTATGATCTCAAGCCTTGAGTTGTAAATTTTAATCAAATTCATGAACAGGTAAAAATGTTTGAAGATAGCAGTAAAAATACTTTAGACTATTTAACTAAATTGGCTTGATCTATTACTACAACAAAATTCAAATGGGGAATGTCGAATAATGAAGAAGACAAAATTGATGGTTGAATGATTTTACTGACTAAAGCCCCCGGTCTTTTAGGAAGCAAATGATCCAATAGAAGTTGAAAATTAGATTCTAACTATAGAAAGAATGTTCTCACATGCTTATATGTCCCCAATCACAAAAAAAAAGTGAATTGCGCTACTTTAGTTTCATGTTGAGAGGAAACGTAAGTTATTGGTGGAATACTTTAATAAGTATATATGGAAGAAGTTAAAAAATGACTTGGGAGGAGAAAACTGGGGGCAAAAGATCGATACGTACTTAAAAACGATACCATTTCTTTTTTCTGTTTTCCCGCTTAACTCTCTTTCTAAATTGGTCAAACTCATCTTAGCCGTTGTTTTTCATCCTCAAATCTTGGACATTGATTTTATTTTATTTTTAATTTTTCTTTTTTCCTCAGTTTTTATGCACTCCCTTTTCCTTTTTTCTTTGGTTTCACACCCACGCGTGACTGTTTCCCCAAAATTTGATCTATTTGTTTTCGATTGATTAGGATTGTTTCATCTGTTTCAATTGAGTACCTTTGTTGTTTTGTGAATACACTAGATTTAGTTACAGCATATATAGATTGTTGTTGTTTATGCAATTTGGGACCCTTACACTTCAATGTTTCACCCCATTTTGATCCGTTTCTTTTTGATCTTTACCTATTTCAATGGATTCTGTGTATCATTTTGTGAATACATTGAGTGTTAGATACAGGATATTGCTATTATTTTTTGTTTTCTGGTAATAAAATTAGGCATTTGCAAATTTTCAGTGCTAGGGTTGTTGAATGAATATTGTGATTGATTTGATTTCCGGCAATCAGAAGGGGCATTTCATTGATTTTGATTTTTTGGGCCACGGTTTTCTACTATTTCAATAGATTTTTTCTTAATTGATTGATCGACCAGATCCCCTAATTTGAGATAAAAAAACCCTATATCAGGCAGCCTTGTTGAGCAATCTTAATTCCCGAACCCTAATATTTTGTGTTATGATTATTATTTTTTTGTAGTTTTCCGGATTAATATTGAGGAGATATACCTATTGTGATAAGGATGATCAATGGAATAAAATCCTGCCAATATTTTTTACCGGTGGATCATTGACAGCCTCTCTATTATCGGGGTAAAGTTGTTTAAATTTTGTTAATTATCCCTTTCCTAATTGAATTCCGATTTACGATTCCTAATCCATTCCCAATTCTAATATTTCAGAAAGTTTTAGCATCCCTGATTAATTGACTGATTAATTTAGAGAGCCCAACGTGATTACGACTTCTCCTATTTTTAGCAGCCCTAATTAATTGCCTGATTAATTTAGAGATCTCAACGTGATTAGGTCTTCTTATCTTTTTATTATTTAACCCTTTATTTATGTGGCATCCTAATTGAATTCCAATTTAAGATTCCTAATGAATTTGTGGTGCTAATATTTTGGAAAGTTTATGTCAGCCCTAATCGATTACCTCTAGCCCAACGTAATTAGGGCTCCTTTTCTTTCTATTATTTAATGCTTTCTAGGTAGGAATTAAAACCCACAAATTAAACTTACATTGACTCTTCTGCTTCTCTAATTTTGCATTTGTCCTGGTTTCTTCATTAGAAACGTATATCTGCTACAATGAATGTCGCCTATAGTGGCGACTGTGTTCCTGCTACAGGTTGAAAAGTTGCAGCTATAGACCTATTGCTACGAGTTTTTGAGACAACAACGTTGTTACTATAAGCTGGTATCTACAGCTTCCTAGCGACGACTTTTGGCCCTATTGCGACGACATTTATAGCGACAACATGGGTGTCGCCTCTATAGATCCGACAGTTTTAGGCCACAAAAAATTTTTCAGCCTGACCTACCATCGCCCCGGCCAAATCCGACCCATTTCATATCCCCACCTACTCCCACCCGATTTAATTGAGCAATTTCTTTGCACCTCCAAGGAATCAAAGCCGGGAAGTCCTCCTTTGTGCACATGGACCTTCACCAATTGAGCTAGATGTATTTTTTATTCACCTTTTGCGTTTATAATATATATAACATAGATTATTACACCTATAGCAATGAACATGGCACCTATAGTAATAACTATCGTCGGTATAGGCCTTAACAAAGGTGGGAATTCTTCCCGCCAAGGTTATAGTGATGATTCACATGTCGTCGCTATAGATATCAATATAGCGCCGCTGTAGATAGGACCTATGGCGGCAACAGTAGCGTGTCGCCGCTATAGCGTGGACCTATAGTGGCGACATTATTTTGTCGCCGCTACTAGTGTTATGCTACAACGGCGACTGATGGTTGCCTCTATAGCCAAAGCGGTAGCAATGACTTTCTGTGTCGTCACTGATAGTCACTGATATAGGCCCTATTTTTTGCGGTTATCTGTTTATTTATT
Source organism: Nyctanthes arbor-tristis (assembly GCA_963692815.1). Lineage (NCBI taxonomy): Eukaryota > Viridiplantae > Streptophyta > Magnoliopsida > Lamiales > Oleaceae > Nyctanthes > Nyctanthes arbor-tristis. The sequence continues at coordinate 6,273 of CAVNYN010255920.1, read as the reverse complement.
ACTTCAAAAACATATAGTTTACATGGCTCCTGTTAAATTTAATCTTGCTGATGTGACCACTGAGCTTCAAAAGAATGCTGAGTTTCTACTTTGAGTCTCACATAAGTGGTCCGTGCCATTTCACAATAGAGAGTTGGGTATTCGTGATGTTGAATTGTTCTTAATGGATGACCAGCTACGTTTTATATTTTTATGAATATTATTATGGGTTTTTTCACCTTTTGTTCCCATTCTTTTTACTTTTACACAATCTTGTCCCCATTCTTTTTTTCTCCCCTCCTAGATCCCCAAGCTTTAATGAAATCTCCACATTCGTCCTTTCTCACGTTTTCCGTCCAAACTTCCGTTAAATTCAAGGGCAATTTAGGTAATTCAACTAAAAAAGACAGGGTTAATTACAGTTTACGTCCCCAACCTTTTGACTTTTACACAATTTCATCATCATTCTTTATTTCTTCTCACCTCATTAGTCCCCAACCTTCATTAAACTTTCCCTTTACCTCTCCTCAACTCGTTTGCTTCCGTCATCTCCATTATAGAAATTGATTATACGATGTTGTTTCTTTTTTTAATAAGTGAATATGATGTTTTTTCTTGATTACACAAAATGATATAGGAAATTTTGGTCGAAAGATTGAAGAAAGACGGTGATTTCTTGATCGAAAGGGAAAATTTGGTCAAAGGGTTGCATTTATTGCTTCTGTAGTTTCAAATTCACTATTAATTGCTCTGAACAGGGAGGTGTTCTAACAACAAACCCAAGATCCTCTGTGGTGCCTTCCTCTAGTGCAAGCGTAGGATTTCCACCCACGAATGAGCCATAGGAAGTACTGCTGGTTCATCTGATGATTGTACCTTGACGAATAATTTTCTTCGACAGCATTTATTTAAGGTTTGATTTTCATTGTAAGGGTTGATTTTATCTGTTACGTTATTAGCTGTGGCCAACAGTTGGACTTTTTTCAGGGGGCTCATTTTGTTGACGAATAATTGTTGGGACAAGAAAAGCACAAAATGAACCCCTAGAAAAAAAATCCAACCGTCGGCCACAATTAACAGCATAACCAACAAAATCAACACTCACAGTGACAACAAAGGATCTTAGGTTTGTCGTTAGAACCCCTCACTGTTTAGAGCAATTAATAGTGAATTTGAAACTACCGTAGTAATAAATATAACCCTTCGACCAAATTTTCCCTTTCAATCAAGAAATAACCATCTTTCTTCAATTTTTCGACTAAAATTTCCCATATTATTTTGTGTAACCAAGAAAAAACATCGTATTCACTTATTAAAAAAAGAAACAACATCGTATAATCAATTTCTACAGCAGAGATGACGGAAGCAAGCGAGTTGAGGGGAGGTAAGGGGAGATTTTAATGAAGGTTGGGGACTTATGAAGTAAGAAGAAATAAAGAATGAGGATAAAATTATGTAAAAGTCAAAAGGTTGGGGACGTAAAGTGAAATTAACCCCATCTTTTTTAGCTGAATTGCCTATATTGCCCTTAAGTTTAATGGCAATTTGGGAGGAAAACGTGAGAAGAGACAAATGTAGAGATTTCACTAAAGGTTGGGGATCTAGGAGGGAAGAAAAAAAGGATGGGGACAAGATTGTGTAAAAGTAAAAAGGATGGGGACAAAAGGTGAAAAAAACCCTATTATTATTGTTTTCAGCTAATATGTTTCAATCCCTTTAGTTTTATACATTAATTGTTTTGAATGAAGTTAGTAAGATAATTGGTTTTTCTTATGTTAGGGGTGCTATTACGACTCAATTAGTTGTTTCATTGCCTCAACTTTCACGTGTATTGGTATTAGTCTAAGATTGATATATATTAGTCAAAACACAATCCTTTTAAGTTTTGAATGCATTGTCTGCTGTTTTGAATGAAGTTATTATAGATTATTAGTTTATCCATTTAAGTTCCATCCAACTGATTCTGTTATCATGTTTGTTGACTATTCCATTGACCAGTATTAAGTACTAATATACTGATTTGTGTCTATTATGCACTTAATTTAAGTTTTATGTATTCTTTTTTGACGTCTACATTGAGTAAAACTTATTTCTTAACTTAAATGACAGGGTGTATGAATTAAGGCGACCATAACGTAGCAATTTATCCCTGAGTTTGACGAACAACTAGAAGAGGGGGGTTTGTATGCAATGATGAACTTCTCCATGAAGGAGAATGTCGGCTAATGGAAGTCGGGCCCACATCCCAGATTTGACAAAAGTAAAAAGCCAATCAAATGACAAACATCCCACGTTTCCACTCATTGTTTATAAATTCACCACGTTTATGGATGTTTTAAAGTATCCAGACATTGATGCCCTTGATTTGATTGGCAAAATATCCAATCTGTCTTTTTACTTTTTGCCATGGCTTTTATTTTTCCACATGTTTTATTTAGCTGCACTAAATGATTACCTTTTCCTTGCAATCAGATGTCATTGGTGCCTACAATCCTCGAGAGCTAGTTAAGAAGCCCGGTTTAACAGATGGTCACAGGATCCCGTCATTGTATTACTCTAGCTATGTCGCATTAACAAGAGATAGGGTTTGTCATTTATACTATATCTCTTTTATTGTCTACTGTTACTTCACCCAATTTACATAAATCTAACTGCCATTTTTTGTAACACTTAGGTGATTCAAAGGGTGTTGCAACATCATTTCATGTCTCCAAAATGCATCTTGATGAACACATTTTTGAGGTTGAGGAATTCCGTATACGGTGTATAATTCATCCTAACAATAGTGTGATCATAATTCTCTGCATTCAATCTTCTATATTATTTAATGGTTTTATATATTTGAAAGGCTTATGAGCATGAGGAATTCGGCATCTCAACCATCTAGCCAACTATCATCGTCATCTAGCATATCAATCGACTACAGGAAGGAGATAGGTTTTACCCGAACCATTTCTATGTTATCTTCATCTAAGAAGGTATCATAAACCCCAAATTTTTCTATTGGCTTTACAGTGAGCTACTGTTATTTGGATTTTTGTCGCATTTGACCATAGATTCAGGGCTATTGGTTTTATAAAAAGAAAAGCTCCCCTCTTTCTTGGAAGGGTTGGGTTTATCTCAGGTGTAATGATCCTATTTGCTTCAAGAAAGTCATCAAGAACAATGGGGAGTTTGTCTGCATTAAGTGTGAGACATGCTTCCTTGATGGGCTATGGCAATACAATCTAAGGCTGAGAGTCAAAAACACAGGAGGAGCTACATTGATATAATCCTATTGGGAGGGAAAGTCAGCGTTTGATAGGAAAAGCTGCGGGGGAGTTCATTGATCATATCGATATGGTATTTATGTGTTAAAATAATTGTTTGTTTATTTTCTTTGTGTAAGGATCTAATGTTTCTTAAAATTGTGTTTTTTCAGGACAAATTGGCTCCTAATGGCTACCCAGATGATATATCCAGTTTAGTCGGGCAGGGCCTTCTTTTTAAAATAGACTGACGCCAAATGAACCCATCTAGTGGTGGCAAGGTTTAGTCGATCAATATGATATCCGTGAACAAAAGCAAAAATCAAGCAGTTATTATCAGCAGACGGATCGGAGTTTGCGGTAGTATCTCTTGTGACTTGATTCATATTGTCTTTTCCGTTGTCTTTTATTTTTTATTTTTAATTCTTTTTTTAGACTGACAATTAATTAAATTTAATCTATATAAAAGGGCTACAATTCTTATTCATACCTTGATCTATTATTTGATGCACTGGTTGCTGTCGATCTAATGTTGTAAGTTTATTATTATTATTATTATTATTTTGAATTTGGATATCAACTTATCGCTGTATATAGGTCATTAAAATTAAAATTATTTTTTCATTTTATTATCTATTATCAATCTCCAGCCTCCCCTGATGCTGATGATGTTCAGACTCCCCTATCCAAGAGACCATTAGATGATGACATATTCTTGCCCGATGCAATGACCTCCACCCAGGATTTGACCAACAAAAAACTGACGGGCATCAAGATTGAAAATCCCCGATTGTTTGAATTTTTCCACAACTATTTGCTCATAAAAACACTGCCTCCTTCTTTCATATACACTAGATTGGGAAAATTTTATTGCACATTTTAGCTGTACACATCACTTCATCTGGAAGTGATTGGTTACAAATGCTGAATTTTTCTTACTTTATTCTTAACAATTATAAATACTTTACTTGGCCGTTTTCATGCACAACCTGTGCATGTTTTTTATATACATAGCTGATATACAATGCATATTGTGCATTTTTTAATTTTTGGTTTGACTGATAAATGTTTTGTAATTTAATTTTTCTGCATGGTGGCTAGTTCAATTTTTATTTTGATTTCTCCTCTTTGGTGGAGTTGACAGCTAGATAATGCTCCTTTGTTTGGACTCTATGCTTGATTTGTGTGTATTTGTAACGGATTGTTTTATTGTATTGCCTATGGTGCCCTCTATTGACTTCTTCGGATATGTGTTGGACTGCATGGAGATAGAACTTCTCCCTGACTTGCGTAAGTTTCTCTTCACGTATATATGCTAGAATAATTTAAACTTTTTCATCTTCGTTTCCAGTTTGGAAATTACCTACACTTTCTCAAACACTTACTAACATATTATCTATATACATTGTTAATGGCGATTTGCCAGTTTATTGTATGAAAGGCCATTGTTAGAGAACCACTGTAGTTACTACAGGTCTATGGATAAATGGTAATACTGGAATGTTGATTGACAGTGGTGTTTTGACCAATGTAAGCCTGGTTTACAATGTAATTCATAACTTGAATTCTCATTACCTATTAATGCATTAGATTAGAATGATTTAACCAATTTTCCTCGATTGCTTGCTGAACAGAAGGATTAATGTTGCGCGATGGTTATCTTTGACTGGATAGTGGTATAACTGTTGTAATATTGGTATTATTTCTAGCTACTAATTTCACTTTGGCTTATTTCAATATTAACGACGGCTCCATACAAATTTTTATGTTGTTTCAACTGCTAAAGTAGCGAATGTTACCATAACTCGAAGAAAATGGATAAGGTGTTTGTGTAACGAGGATCATCTCTTGTGTAATGAGGATCGTCTCTTGCTGGGAAAATGCATCAAAACAATTATAATTTGTTCATTGTTTGATGGAATGGAATAGATCGGATATGTACGGGATATGCACAAGGGCGAGTCCACTGGTGTATAGATTTCTTGACAATTGTATATTGTGATTGTGATACAGCTTGAGTAACCATATATATGCAATGTGTGTCCCATATTCTAAATTTTTGTAACTAACTTTGCTATAGTGCCGTTTATGAGTATTCATTCTACATGTACCTCTTATATAATGATTATAATGATTTCACCCTAAAGAATCAAATTTATTATCATCATTGTCATCATCGAATAATCACTATTATTTTACAAAATTTGTTTACTTCATGTATCATATTAATTTCATTGATTCAGATATAGATTGTTTGTGTGGATATTTATTTCTCTGTTTTATATAGACTATATTAATCCCTTAAAATTAATCACGTTTATTATTATATTAAACATATTAAACGAATTTTAAAGTCTTTATTTATTTCCTGATAGAAGTCTATTTAACCTTAAATGAACAGTTACCATATTTATCCAAGCAGCGATTAGCTATATAGTAACCTGCATATTTTAATTCTTAAATCATTTCGAGTCATCATCATTATTTATTGCCCGTGCGCCTTGATCATTGATGTCAGATAGTTTGGCAAGTTCTTAACTATAGTATTATTCACTTATATATGGAACGGATACAACAATGTAAGGAAATTTTTGGCAATCGCCCCCTATCATATTTGCTGTCAAATATGTTTTACTTTATTTATGTACATTGCAATGCATATATAAAATAGAACTTATTGCTGATAATGTAAATCAATATTTGTTAATTTATAAAATTAAATTATATAGATATCCTTAAATAGCCTAAGCCTAACTTTGGCTATCAATCTGTCTTATTTACCATTAATTATGTTCGCTTTACATATAGATTACAGTGTAGTATAACTTAAACCTAACATTCATAATATGAATCATTGTCTTTTAACTTAAACCTAACTGTGTAGGCAATCAATGTCTTTTACTTTGACAACATGGTATTTTTAATTTATGATTATACTACTATATTATATATATATATATATATAGATTGTCTGAAATAGTGTAACCCTAACACTAGATCTTTTAAATCATAGTACTGCATATATATATATATATATATATATATA
>CAVNYN010255916.1:0-10938 GCA_963692815.1 Nyctanthes arbor-tristis | reverse complement strand
TTATTTATTGAAATGAGAATTTCCGTATTTTACCGTTGGGTTAAGCAGTCATATTATTTGAAAAGTTGTTTCTAAAGGTTTTAACTAACGTTCCGGGTATCCAGAGCTCGGGGCGTTACAAATACAACGACAGCACCACAAACTGAGAGAATAAAAGGAGCATTAAAGATACCGATCGCCCCAAGTCATGCCATATCGTCCTCCATCTTTTTTATTTATGCTTTATTCCTTGTGTAAGCCCACTAAAGTGGCCGACGGCGACGGCGAGGGGGTGCACTGCGTGATTTTAAGGTTAGATAGTGAGAGGCGTATTGTGTTTTGAGATGGTGCTCTGATTTTTCCGGTCTCCGGCGGTCTTGTGTTGTCCGGCGGAGATGCGGCAGCTGGCAGGCACCGGTGGAGGAGGGGTGTTCGAGCGAGTGGTCCTCAGATTTTTTGGTGGGTTTTCGAATCTGAAAATAGGAGTTAGTCTATATGGAGAGGAGTACTCTCCCCCAATGTGTTGACCCTATATTGGGGAGAATTAGGGTCATCTGTGGTCGCCTGATTCCCCCAATCAGGGAGGGGGAGGGTACCTCTCTTAGAAAATTTACTAAATTTACTGAAAATAGGGGGAAAAGGGGGTTTTGACTTGTGTGGAGCCCGTAAATTTTTTTTGGGGGAAATAGGGCCCCGCACATGATATGGATGCCAAGTCACCCAAATGGGTTCTATAAAAAGAACCCATTTGGGTTGTATAGAAAGACCGGTTGTCGCACAATTACAGTGTTTTGTGATCCGTAGAGTACCGATATTACGGGAAATTTACCCAAAAAGTTATTGTGGGCCAGATTCAGAATAGTCAGAAGACTTCTGTTCATCCAACAGTCCGAAAGCTCTTTGGTCAGTTGGTTGATTGAGAGATCAAGAATTGTGATCACAAGTCATCAGATAATTTACAGAAATGGGAAATTGATCCCAAGAACTTATTATCGAGGGCTTGTAATGACCGGGAACGAAATAAAAATGATGGAATTCGACAAGAAAAGTTATTGTAACTTTGTCTACATCAGCATTAGGTTGTATAAGTGAAGACGTGATCAGGAATGGTAACGCCAATCTGATTATGAGATGTTCAAGTAATATATAGAAGACGTATTCCAAACCAATTAGGAGTTGTATATGATATACCAGTGTTGGAGATATCGACTACGCCGTCAGAAATTTTCTGAATCCACTCAGGAAAACGAGGCCCCAAATTGCAATAGCAGAGGTATAATTCAAAGTTAATTGGAAAGGAAGAAGCCACTAAGAGCTCAACTTCAAAGTTAGATGATTATTATACGAGAGATCGATCTCTCTTAAGCTGGAAAGGTTTAAAAGGTGGGCTGTGTTTAACAAATTTGAAGAGGCATCTAAGTAGTCAAGCTTGGATAGTTGTCCAGTGCATGCCAACGCATACCAAGGCTATGTGGGAGATACCCATTCAACTGATTGTCAGATAGCCCTAAACATCATAATGATGAAAATCTAGTGATATTTGGCAAAGAACCAGAAAATCGATTACTTTCTAATTCCAAAATTTCAAGCTTAGTCTCAGCTTTCCCTAATAAGTTTTGAAATAGCACTGGAAGCAATTTGCTTAAATTGTTAAAGCCTATATCAAGTTCGGTTAAATAACTGAAGTTGCCCAAAGATTTTGGAATCCCACCTTGGGAAATATTGTCATCCAATTCAAGATTATGGAGAAAAGCAATTAATTTCACCTAGTACATCGGGGATTGTAATCAGGGCAGGCCATTAGATTTTAGGGGCCCTATGCGAAATTTAAATGGGGGCCCCTTTTAAAAAAATTAGAATAAATTCAATTTTAAAGGTTTAAACTTTGAATTTTTTTTTTTGAACACAAACTTTGAATATTTAACTTTTATATTGAAAAATATGAGCAAAATAAGTAAACATTTATTTGAAATTTAATAAAACTTATAAGAATTGTAACTATTAATTAAACACAAAAAAATTAAAATTTATATTGGCCCTTAAAATAATAAAATCAAACTTGTGGGTATAAGGATTTGAACCTCTAACATATAACTAAAGATGGAAACCTAAATATATAAATTCACCACTAGGCTAAAGAACAATTTATGTCTTTCGTGTTGACAAAGTGCTGGAAAAAGAAGAAGCTAGCTACAAGAAAAAAAGGCTTTTTGAGGTGAGAGAAATCGCTGCAATAGGCCTTGAAATCACTACAATAGGATGATTGGGGGGCGACAACGTCGTTCCCAAGGCGTCATCCCGCCTGGACCGCACCTCTTGATCTAAGGGCGCAACTTTTGTCGCCTCAATAGGGTACTGAAGCTGTAGAGACGACACTGTCGTTGCAATATGTCGTCCCTAAAGGGGTCGTTGATATAGGTTTATGCAGTACAACAACGTTTTTATCGCTCTAGTATGATGCACAATCGAAAAATACATGGTAGTTCGGTTAAAAAAAAGCAAGCAATACATGAACAACAATCGAAATAGGCGCCTGGACTCATTTGAAAATGAAAAAAGAAATAGATTAACCACTGATAATTGTGATGTTTTACAGATAAATACATGGTAGTTCGGTTAAGAAAAAGCAAGCAATACATGAACAACAATCGAAACAGGTGCCCAGGCTCATTTGAAAATGAAAAAAGAAATAAAGAAAGTGTCATGGGGTGAAAGACAGAATTCAAATTCATTTTGTCCATTAAATTCATGTAAAACAGAGCATATGGACATAGAAAAAATAAGTGTCAGCTAACAATTATAAACAACAACCAGCAGCTTCAAATAAACTCATATAAACGAAAGGCATACTGGTAAGAATGATAACCAGCCAGTTGAAATGCTAGACTGACATGGAAATCTAATCCCCCTTAAATTAAATTGAACCTGTACATTTTATGCTTTGAACATGTGGGGAGATAGAATAAATCCACTTATTAAATTAAACGGACGTGCTAAGGATAATTAACTCTAAATAATTAAAGAATCACATTGAGAGGCCACGGATGGGAGGAAAAAGCAAGTGTTGAAAGGCTAAAGAAGCAAGGAAAATAGTAGCAACTTGGCCATGTAGTGATGAATGAATTCCTCTTATTATACACTACTTAACTAATACTATAGTACCTCAATGGGAAGCAGTTAATCTGCATTATTATGATCATCCAAACGTGTATTTAAACCATATATAAATTCATAATAATGCCTTTTTAAGTTTCACGTTAGATTTCAGATTTCAATGGGGCCATCTCCCTATTTAGCACTTGGCACAATTCCACGACAAATATAGAGGGGAGAAGAAGTGCTTAACATTTGAATACATACAAATTCCCGTGTCAAGTACATATTAAGTACTCAAGCCAGCTAATTTGAATAAATAATAAGAGAGAGCCCGTACGACTGCTTGATTATCTCCAAAACAAGGAAAAAAGGCAGCTATTATTTGTCCATTAACTCAAATCCAAATGCAAGTTAAGTCATATTAGCCTATTGTGTCCACATGAGAGAAAAGAAGTGGGATGCATAAGCAATATTGCATGATATGTGTTGGAAACATCAAACATGTACCACCCACAATCAGCTCTACCCGAGACCCCCCAAGATGATATGATGTTTGGAACTATGAATGGTGTGACAGTTCCTAAATGTCTAGGTAATTACCTGACTTGCACTGCCTTGCTACTCTCTTGCCCAGCCTATGCGGCGGCTCTCTCCCACTGTCTCCATTGTGGGACATTATGTCTGCCATCTTTCCCTGCAGTTGCACCACAAAGATGTCTATGCTTGTTAGGCATAACCGTTAAAACAAATAATATGCCTGCTCATCTAAAACAGCAGATCATTCTGTTCCCTGAATACAAAACCAGTCACCATGAGAGGGAAACGATTGAAACCAACAGATACTGAATAGAGTTACCCAATCATACATACTTGATACTACTACAATGATGCATCAACTTCAATTGTTAACAAACCATGTTCCTCCCTAAAAATATGGAACTATGTTTTTCAATAATTGAACATATGTCCAGTGCATCTATGTTACAATGTAAATACACTAGACCATGAAAACCAGCAATTTTGTCTCTTCATTAACCATTTGATAAACTGAGTAGATTGATCTGGTATGAAAAGTTATAAAAACTGCATCATACATTTTAATATAGCAGGCATAACCTCACATAGGTAGTCTTACCAGCTGCCGAGCAAACAAATTTGATTCGAGAAGACAATAATCGATAGTTCTGAGGACCTAAGCTGCTGAAAATTAATCAGGTACTTGTGTAAAGAAAGCTTGTTCCTACGTATTTACTGTTACATCCTGTAGAAGCACAGAAAAATAGTCATAAACCTCCTCTAACAGGTCTAACTGTCACTGAAATGAGAGCATTCTATCTCCAATTTACAGAAAGCTTAAAACTTCCGATCTAATCAATCTTTATCATACAAGGGTGATGGTGTATTCACAAGTTTGAGGGGAGAATGCTGAGAGAGAGAAAACTGTATGCAATATACATTATTTAAATATGACAAAGAAAGTCTCAAACAGAAAATATTCCAACTCGTGCCTATGTATGCTGGAGAAATCATAAGCTTGTTAAAATGCATTATTGCATCTAACTATATGTATTAGAGTGGCAGTTTGTGGCTGAGAAAAGAGGAATATGTCATTCAATCCCAATTTCTTGTGAAATTTGTGGGTAACATAGTGGGGGGAACCAAAGTTGCAAGGCTTAGCTTTTCACAGTCAAGAATGAATGCCTTTGCTTCAAACATCAAAAGGAAATAACCCAGATAATCAATTGACTCATCTACACCTCCGGCTGAAATGCAACAACAAACGCAAAGGTGCAAATGAACACGAACCTGGGAAGAATTAGAAGAAATACTCAGCCGACCTCCTAGAGAAGCCCTCGGGTTTTGGCGTGCAGGGAAGAGTGTAGAATTTGGTGGAAAATGAGTCTCCACAATATGAAACCTGTGGCGCCTTGCGAATCTATCAATTATTATACAAATTCATTAAACACTATGTTTGACAACCATTTTTAATTAGAGTAATTTTTAAATGGATTGAAAATTTAAATTTTGTATAGGTGTCGTTACTTAATGATACCATATAGAAGTAATGATTAAAATGATGTGAAAAGTCACATCACATCAAATATGTGGCTTGATGGTGTGCTGCCATGTGGTAAAAATTTAAAATTTAAATTAGTTGAGATCGGAAGAGCGAATTTTAAATGGTAACCAAACAAAGAAAATTTAGGCACTGGTTCCCACAACTTTAATCTAGTTTTGGTCCACTATCATTATGTACGTCCTATTATAAGAGTATCAACATTGATAGTGCTAAATTAAATTATTAGTGGAGTTATTAGTTAATAACTCAAAAAGTTACTTACGTTGATAGTGTTAAAAAGGTCGTTAAAGGAATCATTTTTGGTTGGTTGTTAAATTTTTTGTTAACTTTAACAAAAATTTTAACAGCTTTGCTATAATTTAATGCATTTGAAAATTTTTTATTTATTTAATATAGATTGACCAATAACTTTTGAAAATAATAGGGCCCATTTAGAGTTGATTAGATTTTAATGATTTTATTTAACACATCCAATATGGCACTTTAAGAGTTGTTAAATTTAACTTCTATATGTGATATTTAACAACAATTTTAAACACATTTTTTATTTATGTAGATAGTTAAGTTTAACAACACCAATGTGGATGCTATAAGAACTAATCAACATTGGTGTTGTTAAATTTAATACTCCACATAAGAAAAAGCGTATACTAAGTCGTTAAATTTAATGGATGCATGGTCTCTAACGCTTAAAAAAAAGTTTATGTATTGAGGATCCATAAAACTCTCAAAAGCCTTGAAGAGCAAAAAAAGATTAATATAAAATAGGAAACTCAATCTTCTCACAGTTCTGGAAAGAATGGACTCTATATCCTCCTTGTACTGGTGATTGTGATGGTTAGATCGAGATCACGGCATACGTGTCGTGATACGCAAGAAATAACGACATGCAGGCCGTTATGTTAGTTTGAACAATTTTTTTGTTTCCCTATAGTTTTAACTGATTTTTAGAATCAATGTCAATGTTCTAATGACGATATTGTGCTTCAGTTGAAATCACAGAATGTGTGCCGTGATCTGTAATACATAACAACATTTAATGCCGTTATGCCAGTTTGAACTAGTATTTTCCTTCTACATAGTTGTCACAAAAGTACGGAACCTACAAGTAAAGTTATGTTTTCAATGGTGTGTATCGCCTTTACTAATTTGTTCGTAGTTATACATATTGAAACTTCATTCCATTTGTTTATCATTGTATTGTCTATAATTGTAATATGATGGTTGGTACGTGATAACCGTACTTTGATAATTTTTGTTTTCACTTAAGTAGTATTAGTTCGATAGAAATAAAAATTAGATAGAGCAATAGTTATGTACTAAAATCCATTTAGCTATTGTTGCGAGCAGTAATGGACAGTGTAGATACGTTGTGGATAAATGTTTGTTATGGGGGTGAATTTGCGAAGAAAAAAGATGGATCCTAGACGTGGAGGGCTTTAGAGGGTGATGAAACCAAGTTTCATGAAGTTTCGACTTCGTTAGTGCCATAACGGACTCATGCCGCGAATATGGCGCTATCACAGCATAGGTGTAATGACGGTGATTTTTCTTGATTTTGGGTCCCTCATTCTACTGAGTTGCACTCACACGGCTTTCCAACTGGACCCAACTTGGATTCGTGCATTTGAGCCTGATGAGTGGCATTTTACACATATAGGGTGTTAAACATGACTTAGTAGTATGTTGTGTAGTGTCACATGATGTCCATAAGTCATCCATTCGCTCATTCAAATTCATTAAACACACTGAAAAAACTCAAGTAGACACGGTGGGGGTCATGAGTGTTAAGTTTCATGAAGTTTCGATTTCGTTAGTGCCATAACGGACTCATACTACGAATATGGTGCTATCACAACATATGTTTAGTGATGGTGATCCTTCTTGATTTTGGGGCCCTTCTTTTATCGGGCTGCACTCACATGGCTTCCTTACTGGACCTAACTTAGATTTGTACGTTTGAACCAGGGGAGGGGCATTTTGTACATAGAGGGTGTTAAACATGACTTAATAGTACGTTGTGTAGCTTTTCTTGTCACTTGATGTTCACAAGTCATCCGTTCGCTCATCCAAATTCATTAAAAACACTGGAAACACACAAGGGACACGGTGGGGTCATGAATATCAAGTTTCATGAAGTTTCAACTTCGTTAGTGCCATAACAGACTAATGCCGCGAATTTCACGTTATCACAGCATAGGTGTCGTGATGGTAATTTTCCTTGATTTTGCGGCTCTCTTTTTAATGAGATGCACTCACATGGCTTCCCTGTTAAACCCAATATTAGATCAACGCGTTCCAGTTCAGGGAGGAGGCATTTGCACATATAAGTTGTTAAACATAACTTAACATCACGTTGTGCAACGTATCTTGTCACATGATGTCCACAGCTCCTTTGTACACTCATCTAAAGTCAGGTAACACGGAGGAAGCACGCAGGGGGCATGGTATGGTCAGTGGTGTCAAGTTTCATAAAATTTCGACTTGATTCAGGCCATCACGAACTTATGCCGCGAATGTGGCGTTATCGCGGCATAGGTACAGTGATGGTTTTCCGCTTTGATTTTGAGGCCCTCCTTTTACCGGGACACACTCACACGACTTCTCTACTGAACCCAACTTTGATCAACATGTTTGAGTCAGGGGAGGAGGCATTTGCACATATAGGGTGTTAAACATGACTTAACGTCACATTATGTAACGTATCTTGTTACGTGATGCCCACATCTCATCTATTCACTTATCCATAATCGTTGAACACACTGAAAACATACAAGGGGACACGATAGGGTCACCATTGTCAAGTTTCACAAAGTTTCTACTTCGTTAAGGCCATAACGGACTCATGCTGCGAATATGGCTCTATAACGGCCTACGTGCAGTGATGGCGATAAATGTTACAACATTATTATTTTTTAATTTTCTCAAATTGTTGTTTATTTGGTTACCCAGTGGAACGTACGGGTGTATGACTAGTTTGAAATAAAATATTACATACATTTTCCAATTTTTACTAAGGAATGTTACAATCCTCGGGTTTAGTGTCAAATATTAGTTCAAATTAAAATATGACATTTATCTTATAATGTAAACAATGTTTTAGCCTTTGGAAGCAATATCAATTTAAATGGTACACGTTTTGCATTAATGGGCAAAAGCATATGACACCCACTTCCGCTGCTGTATACGTTGTCCCGTTGATTTCTTTCATAGGGAATAAGAAACGTATTGCAAAAGAAAATTTACTAACGTGATTTCCTAAAATAACTTTTTTTTTAATATTTGATATATTCCATAAACAAATATTACATTTTCATAGTTTCATTTCTCTGTCAAAAAAAAAAAAAAAATTCCATGATTACACCGGTATATTTGAAATGAAGTTAAAAACACATTAAATACTGGTACAAGCCTATGTAAATTAGACCAATTAAAAAAAAATTCCCAACGTGATGTCTTCGCAATTTAAATGAAGCAAGATAAATTTACATATAAGAAGGCAAGATAAGTGTACATATAAGTGGGTAATCATTTACATAAACTGAGACAAAAGTCTTACAATTCAAGAATCCAGGGGGAGAAAGGTTGAGCACTGACATTGTATCAAATGTTACATAGCCAAAACGAGAACCGGAGCTATATATTTTCCACGCTACAGCTATACTAAACAAGAAAATTTGGGCAGCAAAATATGTACAGATTTAATACAGGCCCTTGCAAAGTTTGGAAACGGTTCTCCAAAGGGATCTCTCATAAGCTAGTACCTACAAGGCTAGACATTGAGTTCAATAACAAGAATGGGACATACAAAGATAGACATGAAGTTCAGTTACAAAAGGGAAGATGACCACTGCTTTTGGTTATAAATTTTCAACACACACCAACCCAAATTAGTAAACTACATAAGATCTAAAAACATTAGCCATAACGAAGACTCATCAGCAAATAAAATGAGGAAGACGTAGAATCTCAGTGCAATGTCGCCACTCTGGAGACAAGAGTTGTCATCTCAGGCAGCCTGCAACCATTTTGTAACAAGATGCAATTACCAACAATTTCCTAAATTAGAGATAGAATTTTCAACTAACTAATCAACACACAATACACACGAGACTTGAGATCAACAAAAGATCTCGCTCATCTTTTAAGAAATAAACACAAACATGCGAAATGAAAAAAAGCCATAGACCCAACATCCGTATTGATCTCCTAGCTTCCTTACAGCACACAATAACAACTCTACTCATAAAATCATGTAATATTAATTCTGGGAATTAACAGTCTCAACACCCTTAGACCTCTAAGTCACTGAAGATGGCATCAGGGGCTCCATGCATGGACAAACCATTCATTATTTCATCCTAAATGGGTTCAAATCCTTCAACAAGTTGGTCAATTGCAAAAACAATAATCAGTCGATATCATTTCTGTCTAGAGAACATGTGAAAAAATAAATTAGTTTTGGCACCACGACTCACCTACATTCCAGTATAATAAGAAATAATATAGATCTGTCGGGACATTGTTTACTTGCTATGCTAACTAGAAATAGTAGAAGAGATTAAAACACGAGGTCAAAATGTCTACTCAATCTGGGCAACTCATTAATGACCAAGCAAACAATTACATACAAAGCACATAAATTTTTTCCAGATAACAGTTAGTCATACTTCGAGAACTTTAGTACCTGCACATCCCTGTTCTACACAAAATGCAATAGCAAGGCCATATATTTGCATATATAAACACTATTGAAGGTTGATTAGTATATACAATTCTTAGTTTTGAAATGCATACGTAATATCGTATATCTGGAATCTTTTGCCATCTCATTTACAAGACATGAGAGATCAGCGTGCCTAAACAAATAATGATTCCGATTTACCTCATCAACATTGTTCAAGACATACCCTGAAAAATTAATTCTCGTCGATGCCATCAACATCACTTACCAAATATTCGAGATTATGGGCAGCAGGCAAATGGATGAGAATGATGAATAAAATTCACATAAGATAGCAAACTGGAGTGATACAATTCTCTACCCCTACATTTACTCTTTCCTATTCTACTCTTAGTATTAATCAGGGAGGCCAAATATGTGTTTTACGCTACCACTTTGCAACATGTTAAGGTTTACCTAACCTGAAGTTATATCCTATTTCAAAGTACTGTGTGAGATCCACTGCCATGATACAAACATCTACTTGCACAATAATCCTATGTAAAACAACAATAATCAAACATAAAGCCCTAACCTAGTGGTAGTGACATCTAAACTATGTACATTGTTAAACACATGCTAACTCAGTCATTACTACTTTTTATTTGGGGAAAATCAGTTACCTATTCCTGTGTATTTCATCAAATTCATTTTTGCATCTGTCTCAGACTTTTTGCAGCGGGAAGAAACTACTAGAAAGAAATTCCTCCAAAATTCTACTACCTGCAGGGAAGAACCTAATAGCACATATTCCTCAAATATTCTACTTCTGCACCCACCCGTCCATACATACCCTCTTCCCATGACGGTCAAGCAGGATTTTGTGCCCTAAAATCAGGCCAGTGCACGCCCCATTTTACAAAGAAAATTGAGTTAATGAAGCAAGGAAAACTTACCTCCAAGCTTTAGAGCTTATCCACGGTCGGTCGCCGGAGGAAATCGCCCAGATCTGCTGGAATTTAGGTTCCAACTGTGTGACCTCCGTTGCCAACGAGACCCTTTTACTCTATTTGTTTTCCCCTGTTATAAAATGTTGGGGATTTTATTGTATTGCATCTGT